>CATIWQ010440695.1:0-22241 GCA_949673415.1 Euphorbia schlechtendalii
CAGTTTTATATATTTACGTTTTTGGTTTCCGGTTCGGTTTAGGTTCAAAACCGAAAATAGAACCGAAAACCGAAAAATAAATTTTAAATTAATTTAATAATTATTTTCACATTCAATTTACATTTAATACTTGAAAATTAAGATTTTTTTTTCAAATCAACAATAAGTTACATGCATTAAAAATTATTTATATTGATTTTTAGTTATTTTATGTTAAAAAAAATTAATATATGGAAAAAAAATTAATTTAAAATAAAAAAAATATAATTTTGGTTTAAAACCGAACCGAACCGAACCGAAATAATTCGGTTCGGTTTTCGGTTCTAAAATTTCCCCCCTTTCGGTTTTCAGTTCGGTTCGGTTTTTGAACCGAACCGAGTTTTGCTCACCCCTAATTTTCAATATACCAGATTTCTTTATACCCGATTTTTTCTAGGTGATATAATGCGTATTATACGAGTTTACGAATTAGTATGATGCTCGTTATAGTTGATTTTTGGTATAAAGAAATCTGGTATAATGAACATTATACCAAAATGTAAACTTGTATAATTCAAATATTTTATCGAAAGTACATCGAGTTGGATATTATTTTAAAGATAAAAATGAAACATAAATTCAAATATGAAATATAACAAAGAGAAAATTACTAATTTATACTACATAACACAAAATTATAATTAAATCTAATTACCAAATCATGAATGACGGAAAACAACTAGCAGAGTTTTGGGCGTTTAAAATTTAACGCGGGTGTAATATAAGCTACAAAAACTGTCTTATATTCCGATTATAAGCGACGGCAAAAACCATCGCATTGAAAGAAGGACATCCACCGGCACAAAATGAAGATTGTTAGACTAAGCAGCTTACTGCTTCAATTCAATCATTTTGAATTTCGAAATGGATTCCGTTCTAGTTTCTTCTCTACAAAGCCATTCCCCAACCCTAGGCTTATAAATCCACCGGCAGGCCCGGTTATCGAGCTGTATCGTCGGATTTCTCCGGTTGGAAATTCGAAAGCTTCAATCGTCCCCATTCTGGACCAGTGGCTAGAAGAAGGAAGATCTGTTGATCCGCAAAGCCTAAGATACATTATCAAGCAATTGCGCTCCTATAGGCGTTTTAATCACGCTCTTCAGGTATTCAGTTCCATCTTTTACTGTCTATGCTACTTCACTATATGTCTAGATTTTGACTTTTGATGCTGAGAGACATTTCCTTCCTTTAGTATGATTATAGCTTCTTTTCCTTTTTCTTTCAATTTGAACTGTCAATGGAGCAAATCAAGTCTAATGAAGCAGAATATTGTGATTATGATATTTAACACATCTTTAGGATTTACAGTTTTTGCTATCGTATTGTTCATTGTT
The DNA here is from genome assembly GCA_949673415.1 of Euphorbia schlechtendalii. Lineage (NCBI taxonomy): Eukaryota > Viridiplantae > Streptophyta > Magnoliopsida > Malpighiales > Euphorbiaceae > Euphorbia > Euphorbia schlechtendalii. Next base: position 1,374 of record CATIWQ010440695.1, read on the forward strand.
GGGGAAAATTACAACAAAAATGTATATGTATCTCGAACTCTTCAATATCCATAAGTTGTCAAGTTTATGTGCACGCATAGAAATGCTTGTAACAGAAGAAACAACAAAGGAAACCAAAGTAAGATCAGAAAAGCAACATGATAATGTATACTGTATGAAGCACAACTACATAGTTCCATCATAATTCATATCAAGAGAAGATGTTATTTAACTTACATTTTAAGCATTAAGCAACAGAGCAGATAAGCTTCCCTTAGGTATGTAACCATAAACAAGAAGCTTATCATCTCTTCTAAGTAGAAAGTTCCTAGGTAGACCAAACTTTCATGATCCTTGGCTCTCATATTATGAAGTTGTGTTAGATATGAAAATTGTTGTAGTTGTGAAAACTGAAAAGGCTATGCATAAAACAAAGATTTTCTAATCATCTGATGTTGAACTGATATGGTACAATTTACAAATTGATAATCATTTATTCTGTCAATCCCCTGTTTCTCACAGTTACTTATATCAACGAAGATTTTATTGATATGATTTTCTATCAAATTTGTGTTTTATTTTATGATTCAATTGCATGTTGGATTAAGTCTAGACTCTTATGGCTTTTCAATTCCTGGCTCATTTGTGTATTTTACTTTGTTCCCCAGGTTTCAATGTGGATGGTGGACAAAAGAAACTATTATAGTTCATCTGATGCTTCCATCACGTTGGACTTAATTTCAAAAGCTCAAGGGATGGAACAAGCTGAGAAATATTTCAGCAACATCCCGGAAGATCTAGAAGGCATTGGTAGTGTTTATGGTGCACTCCTTAATTGCTATGCAACTTCGAAATGTGTGGAAAAGGCAGAAGCATTAATGCAGAGGATGAGAGATTTGGGTTTTCTTAAAAATGCACTGAATTACAATACCATGCTGACTCTTTATTGCAAGACTGGAAAAATGGAGAAGTTTGATGCTTTGTTGAAGGAGATGAGAGAGAAACACATTGTTTACGACAACTACACACTTGGCATACAACTAAATGCATATGGAGATGCTATGGACATCGAGGGAATCGATAAGATAGTGATGATGATGGAATCTGATCCCAAGGTTGTGCCTTTCTGGTCTAATTACACAGTTGCTGCAACTGGTTATACAAAAGCAGGTCTTTTCGACAAGGCTTTTAAAATGCTGCAAAAGGCCGAGGCCTGCATTACAAGCAACCATGTTAATGCGTATAACATCCTTCTCATAAAATACGCAAACATAGGGAGAAAAGATAAAGTTCTAGGAGTCTGGTCACGTTACAAGAGTAAATACAAGGTTTACAATAACGGATATGCAAGTATCCTGAAATCTCTTGTGAAATTAGATGATTTAGAAATGGCAGAGAAAGTTTTTCAAGAATGGGAATTTCAAAACGTAACATATGATATCTTCATACCAAATATCGTAATCCGTGCTTTTTCGAACAGGGGGCTGTTTGAGAAGGCAGAAGCCATAATTGAGAGGGTAATAGCAAAAGGAGGGCAGCCAGATGCTTGGACATGGTTTTGTTTTGTTGAAGGGTACCTTCAGTATGACCAACCTCAGAAGGCTGTGGAAATGCTGAAGAAAACAATTGAGTTTGCTGGAACTCGATGGAAGCCTGACATAGTGCGACTAAAAGCGTGTATGGAGCACCTGAAAATATTAGACTCTTACCTACAAAAAGGGTTTATAAAATTACTTCTGCAAAGGGGTATTATTTCTTTAAATCAAGTGGAAGAATTGTGTATTTGCTAAACTGGATGGACAAGTTCAATGTTGCAGTTGAGGCTGTTTATAAGAACTCATTTGTCCTCAGATTCACCAGGTATGTATAGAGTTAAATTTGCAGTAAGAAAATAGGCTGTTTATTTGCTGCCTTGTACTCCCCATTTCCTTCCATTTACTTGCAATCCAACACAATAAAGTTGCCTGTTCTTTTAATATGAATTTCCTTGTTTGTTTTTTAAATGGCAAAGTTTTACCATATATGAAGTGATTTGATGCAAATGTTTATAATTATTATTAATGCCATATATTTTAGGTTCCTTTTGTAGTTTTACATGTACTATAGAAAAGGTTACTTTTTATGACATAACCATATTGTAAGCACATTTCTTTTGAAATGATATTGCAATATATTGTGTGTATCACCTATCAATATTCGCGGCCAGTTTAGGTGATTTGGAATAGAAACTTAAGCAATGTATTGACTGCCTGATACGTATTAAACCGAACTAAGAAAAAATTTATGTGGAAAAGATATAAAATGATGCATGAAATAGAAAATATAAACTGTGTAAACGTTATAAACTAGGATTGAGTGTAATTTGTTAGTTCTAGCGCTGCATTTTGTAGGCTGCCCCTTTTAAATAGAAAGTTCTGGCTCTGTATTTTGCATGCTGTCCCAAGCCCTTGAAATAAATCTCTTTTCAGTCTCCCTGCTGAAAATCTTCTTTCAGCTTCTGCAGAAATGAAGTTTTCTTGATCTAGCTGTATGTTTTATCAAATTAGTGGTTATAAATCTCTACCAAGAAATTGTAGTCCCATCAGCGATACCGCCATGCTCTAGAGGTACACTGTTTCATCATTTACTTTTAACAGAATTTTCAGATCTTACTTTCTCCAGTTCTTGATTTATCCTTCATTTGGTATGCTTCTACTTTCTGTCCTCTAAATGTTATTCTAATACAAGTACTTCTTAATCATTAGATGTTGAGCTTATATGGTACATTTGCAATGCAATTATAGACTTTTATGGTTAATCATTAATCTGTCAATTACTAATACTATAATTTGGGTTTATTCCATCAATTTTGTGATTTATGTCATCACTTGATAATGTATGCAGGGGATGAAGTCTTGTGGTTTTGTAATTGCTGGTTCTTATGGGTATGTCAATGTGATTTGGTTCTGTAGTTTGAGTATGGGGACTTGCCATGAGATAGATGTTGCCATCTAAAAACTCGAGGGACAAGCTGAGTTAATAATTCAAAAGCTAAAAGACTTGGATGTTTATGTTGTGCTTGTCCATCGCTATGCAGCTGCGAAACATGTGGAAAAGGTGGAAGTAGTGCAGCTGCATGGAAGATGAGCCTTATGAGCTTACTCATAACATGGGACGCTTAATCTTTATTATAATACTGGAAATGTGTACGCTTTTATTGCTTTGTCCGAAGAGATGGAGGAGAATGGCGTTGTTTGTGACCATGTTACATTTCTCATGAAACCAAGGCCATCTTCAGTTAAGCTTAAAAAACTTCAACTGAATTGAATCTATTTAAGAAAAGTAACACCTAGATTCAATTATCTGAGATCCGGAAGCTGTAATATTCCCTCGAACGTCCAAATAAGCTTCATTGAAGCTGAAAATTACTTTCACGTAACCAATGCTACACTGTGTATTTTTCTAATGGTAAACTCAACTCTGCTTATATGTTATTTTGGTGCAAAATATCTGTAAATTGTGTTAATGCCATGGTTTTTAGTACCTGGTAATAAAGAAATTTTACCGTATATCGAGGCAATTTAATCGAAGCCAAAAATATTGGATCAAGTTAAAGGCTCGATAATAATATCAATGAAAAATGAGTGTCACCACGAATCAAATTAGAAATTAGAAGTCAAATCTTGCCACATTAGTGTCCAGCAACCCAAAATCAAATTTTAACGAACAATATTACAAACTAAGCATATTCTTAATGATTAAAAGATATTCCAAATAAAAACATTATGCAAAGAGGATTAGCCCCATTGAATTTCTTCACTCTACTCAACAGTCTCATTAAAGCAGTTGATGTCAGTGATATATCATTGAATATCATCGCATAAGAACAGAACCAACATTATAAATTTATGGTCCTGATTAGAAGGAAAAGGCATTTAACTGAAACTCAACAGCAGCACTGCTCTCCGGGCTATCTTTACCAATCACATCACAAGCATGAAAAATAAACCAGTCAATGCCACAGCTTAACCTCCATAGCCAAAAACACATGATAACAAAAAGAAATAATAGAAGCTTTAAACAAATCTTGGTGACAATTACAAAGTGAAAAAAGTAGACTAATGTTCCACTAGTTATAAAAATCCATTCATCCCTCTCTACAAGCCTTCTTCATAGGATAGGATAGGACAAAAGTGCATGTTAATTAAACAATGTTATCCACCACAACTCTGCTAAAGAACACACACAATCAATCTAGTGCTGCTGATCTGCCATGAGCTTTAGCCAATTGCTGAGAATCCCATCATTTTTTCGGTAAAATATTAAAGAAATAATAAAAAGCACAAAACCTGGCTTTCTCGGACATGCTTCTGGGCAGACGAAGTTACTTCTATAGATAGATAGCAACTACGATTTATCATTTATCAACCATCTAAGGCACAAAGCTGGGGAGGAGCACCAGTCTAGCAGGCGATTCTGCTGCAACAGATGGCTGATTCACAGGAAATAATCGGGTGTTCTACGAGTGACATCAGGTTCTCCCCTCCTAGGAGCCGGCTCAAACTGCAATGCATATCATAGATATACCTGCGTAAGTAGTTTCTACAAAAGTTCATTCCCTTGTACAAAAAAATGGGATAGGGCTTTACTTGGATGAAAGTGTGACTGTTGCAGTCATCAACTTCCAATATAGAAGCCATGTTACCACACCGGTAACAATAATTAGGTGCACTGAATATGGTAACCACCTTTTGTTCCTGCACCAAGAAAAAATAATTTCATAATTCCCGTCTTTTAAACAGAAATGTGGGGGAAAAGGCATTCATGAATTGCGAGAATTGAAATTACATGAGCCCAGTTGAATCCATCCATGACAAGCTGATGCGCTCTGGCAATCAGCTTCAGGTTGTTTGTATGATTAAATTGCTCAGATATATCCTATACAATGAGCAACAATTAGAATGAGAATTACAGTTGAAATGTTTTCATCGTCAAAGGGTAAAAGGGGAAAAAGATTTACCTGACCAAAAGTATAACCAGCACCACGAGGTGAAATACCCCAACCACATCGATCGTCTGGATCAGACCATAAAAGATCACACATAGCTCCTTCATGAGGAACCTCCTGAACTCTATCAAAGTTTCTTATGTTGTCGAGGGTTTCGATTGATGGAGACAGCCCACCATGAAGACAAAAAATTTCTGACTCAACCTACAATGAAAGCAGAAAATTGATATCCCAGCTACATGCCAAGTATATGCCCAATCAACAGAAACAAACACGTATAATTTTTGTATCTACTATCTAGATTTCGTTAGACAAAAAATAGTAGAAAATTCAACAACAAATAACACCGCATTCTCAACGAAATATTCAACAATTCAACATCAGGAACTGCACTGAATTGAGAAATTAAATTGTCACATGTCTTCCTCCATCTTAGCAGATCCAAGATACTACATAAGGTGTTGAAAAGGAAAATAAGAGAAACCAAGAAAGTACTGAACTTAAGAGAAAAAAAAGGGAATCTACAAAAAAATACCTTGAACAACATGTATAACATCATCGTGCACATATAAAAAATATTAAGTTAAGCACCTATCTACTTTTTCTGTCCAGACTATCTAAATTCCTTCTTTTTGGCAAATTACACATTACTCAATGTTGCTACAATAAATTGTACTGACCAAGGCAGTCAAAGGAAAATAGTCAAATAGGTCTGTGAAGATCTTCCAAACATTAGCATTTCCATACCTGTAGAATATGACAAATTTGTAAGAGCGTACACATTAACTTTTTTGTCAAAAATAAAAAATACTAATTTAAAAACTTTAAAGGACTCTCAAAATATAGCAAAGAGAGAAAGATAACATCTATACATTTGATGTTGATAGAAAACAATATGCAAATCCTAAAACAACAATGCACACCTTATCCAAAGTAAGACACTTTATACTTCAATAATTTGTGTGCTCAGTTGTAACTGAAGGGGTGAATGCTATAGTGATATGCTAGAAGTATTTAAATAGCACAAAATATCCACTATTTTTCTAGCATTCACGAGTTTCAACTTTTACTAATGACTAATGAGTCAATAACTCCTACCAGTATGCTCGTACTTTTATCTTCTTATTTACTATACCAGTTCACAGAAAATCATAATTCCTACAAAGCAACGCATGGAAAAGGAGAAAAATGAATAGATACAAAACCTTCCACAACTACATATATAAAAAGAGATACCAGATAGTTCATATGTGAACAAAAGGAGTCCTCAATGCAAATCATAAAAATTCCCATCAAAGAAATAAATATATACAGCAAAGAAAAGGAGAGATACTGCAGGCAGGCAATTGTACATAGACACATGTTTTAGTATATAATGGTCACTTAGACACTGTAACAGTTCAAGTATACTATAGGCATAAAAAGAAAACTCACTTTCTTAGACATTCATCGTAAAATCCATAAACTTGTGTGATCTGCCACCAGAATGAAAAAAAATATGAAGAAAGAAGTAGAGAGATTTTTAAAGGAGGTAAACTGCAAATTACATTTCAAATCAACAATCAAAATAAAAGTTGAGGGCACAAATTGAAGACATGCACTGACCAAAATAACAGTAAAATTTACTAAACACCAATTCCCCAGTTCCAGCTCTTAAGTGGTTTAATAAAGATAATTAAGATTATTAAACCCTTATTAAATTACTAATATAAGTGGATTATGGTTTATTGCAATTTTCAGTAACATTTGCATTCATATTTGACTATTTGTAGAATATTAAGTGTTCTTTGTTCAACTAATCTACTTGTTGACTTCTATGCATAAAAAATAAGAGGCATACTATAAAAATTATATAAATATCTTAAAAAAAGAAAATTGTCTACAATTTAGGATGGTCCAAAAAGAGAATTGGCCATAAAATTAGGATAAGGGAGTAAACTATGTGCGCTTCAGCATGCAAGCACTGTGCAACTATTAATTATAAGAGCAACCTCAATACAAAGTAAAAAGTACAAGTAAATGAGTACCTGGCGACTTTCATGATTTCCTCTAAGAATGGTTATACGTTGTGGATATCTCACTTTCAGAGCCACCAACAGCTGGATTTAAGAAAAAAACCCAGTATTCCTATCTGAGATGCTAATATAAAGTTAACTTACATCAAACAGGATAGAATCTGAAAATGATAATTGTTATGAATCTCTGATATCTTAAACATAAAACGGAGGTTTGGCATTGAAGAATGCTCTACTAAAGTGATCATAAAAGCCATGATATCAAGATCAGCTTTCATAAGGAATTCCCAAGCATTGTCCTTCAATACTCACCACAATAATTTGAAAGTACATACAAATTTCCATGTTCACTTTTACGAGCACTAACAGAATATCACATCCCATTTGAGCCTTTTTTATTCCAATTAAACATATATAAATAACACAGAATGAGGTGGACATCCGCAAAATAAGTATAACTGAACTTACGTTCATAGTTGTTAAAGGCGCGCCTGATGTAGGGCGCCACCCTTGACGCCTCGGCATAGCACACAGGAGGCGGGGTGGTGTCCAGCAGGCGCGCCTCAAGTGCGCCTTTTAGCGCCTCACAGGGGCGCCTCAGAGCGCACGGACACTTCTATCTTAAGGGGTTTAATTTTGCATAATTATGTTTTTTACATCCACTTTTAAGAGTTTTAAATAATAATAAAAGGCTAGATATTCCTAATTCAATTCTTATTAAGGCTAAACCAACTCAAGTATAGATATTCTTGATACAACACGTAAAATTTACATATATATATATATACCTCCAACAATTCTATTTAATGGGTTAAACTTATTTTAATATATTTTCCATCTATTTTAAGAGATTTAATAAAAGAAATAGAGTGTAGATATTCGTAATTCAATTCATGTTTAAGGTTGGATTAATTCAAGACTATATATTCTTAATGCAATATGTCAGTTTTACATGTATATGTACCTCTAACAATTATCTTAGTTCTTTTTTGTTATGTTATTGCATCTAACTTCACTTTGTAAGAAAAATATTTTTTGTAAATTTTTGACGCCTGAGGTACCTCAGGCGCTCGCCTTGACTTCGGTCGCACCTTCAGGCAAGGCTAGCCCTCTTTCGCCTCTGTGCGCCTGGTGACTCTAACAACTATGCTTACAAGTTACAAATTAATATGCCTTCAATTGAAAAGTCTCCAACCAATTCAACTTCAAAGGGACCATTACAAGCAAAGTTAGAAGATTACAAAACCAACTTAATAAAGGGAAGATAAAGCAAATAATCAAAGTTTCTTCAATCCCTTAGAAGAAAAAGTTTGTCTGTTCTAAAAGTACTATAAACAAATGATATACCAACTGGTCTCTCGAATATAAACCAACAAATGGACATGAAAAAATGCCACTTTAAGCTACAAGACATTTCCACAACACAGAGGAGAATTACTAAAAACACAACTTCTCAGAATGGAGATTATACCACTTGATGTTCACAAAGCATTTGAAAAGATGGGGAAAACAAGCATTTTCACACACAATTCAAAAACATAATACCTACAAAGACAGGGGGCGCCTCTTCTTCTCCATCCTCCTTCCAAAACTTAACTTTGCGGAAAAAGATTTCAGCACTTCCTTTTGGAACCTCGCCGCGATCTGCATTGCCGTTAACAGAGCAAAACATCAAAAAATGCAAAAGATAAATACAAAGAAAGTACTGATACACATTTCATAACTCTTTTGATTAGCAAATGCATAATATTACAAATCAAATTGAAAAAATAAGCCAACTGCTGAAACAAAACCGAAGGTGGAAAAAAAAGGTAACTGGATCTGTGCAAGCCAAATTCAGAACTAAAGCTAGCCGAATAGTATAATACAAATTACAAAAGATACAACACTTTAAACAGGATTGTTAAACAAGTTTTGAGAATGGATCGGTAAAACGTAAAAATGAAAAATAAAAACGAGAAAAGGGATAAAGAGAACTGACAATCGCGAAAGACGATGTTATCGCCTCGCTGGGAAAGAACAAAGAACTGAGAGATCATAATTTTACAGCTTCTTCTTCGCTGAGGAAGCTTGTTGCGGTTATAGTCGTCGAATCTGCAAATTGGGAGATTTGTTTTCATGGGCCTTTTACTGTTGAATTGAATAGAGTCAACCGAGCCCATTAAGGCTTTTAGGAGATTTGTTTTTATGGGCCTTGTGCTGAATTAAGACTTGACCGAGTCCATTCCCTTTGCTAATGTGGTGCATTCCATTTGCACATTGCTTACATTTTTGCTGTTGTGGCTAATTGAATTGTTAAACTTTTACTTTGACCGGATGCCACACGTTAAAAAAAGTGGAATTCCTTTGTTTTGCTAACGTGCGGTCTTTTTTATAAAATTAAGTAGCAACATTTTGTCTGTTTTTATGTTTGCCTAAATTGATTTTCATCTTTCAGAAATTTAGAGGTCTATGTTTCTTCCATTCAATCAAATTGATCAAGTATGCTATAAGTTGCAATGATTTTCTATTCCCAGAAAGTTGGGATCAGAATTGTAGAGATTAAACGAGTTCCCGACACCTTTTCACAATGTTTGTGTTGTTGTCTTGTTGATCAAAGCTAAGCACACTTGCTTTAGCTTCTGCTATGATATAAGGTCTTCATTTCTAATTTTACTATATTAAGCCCTCGAATTTTCTCACTATGTTACATGTATGATCCTTAATTAATTTTGTTGCTCTCTTGAATTCGGTTTATAGAACATGACCATATTATAGCAGTCTGGTTGTGAAAAAATAATTGACAAGGAAAGACCCCTGATTAAGTCAAATCACAAGTAATAACGAAATTTAGGATAGTGATAAAAATAGGGATTAAACCCAACAGAGTAGACAAGAAATTTTTGTAATAAAAAAGAAAAAAGAAAAAAGAAATTCAACTGTTCATGTGTTAACTTTTACTGCTAATCAGTAATTGTGGCCTTTAATTAGATTAAAAAAACAACATAATCAAAGCAAAACACACTTGCTTTAGCTTTTGCTATGATATAAGGTCTTCATTAATAGTAATATTATCATATTAAGCCCTTGAATTCTCACTATTTTACATGTATGATTTTTAATTAATCTTGTTGCTCTCTTGAATTCAGTTCTAAAAACATGACCACATTTAATAGCAGTTTGGTTGTGGAAAAAATTTGACAGTGAAAGACCCTTATTAAGTCAAATCATAAGTAATAACCAAATTTAGTATGGTGAAATTTACTACTAATCAGTAATCGTCGCCTTTTATTAGATTAAAAAAACATAATCAACAAGTTTAAGTCATTTTACGCTGAAAACTGAATTAAGAGGGTGTTTCTCAAAACTTTTTTTTTTCAAACTTTTAAATTAAAAGTGTTTTTTAAGAAGATTTTAACTTATAATTCAAATAATAAAGTATTTCAGATAACTTTTTTTGACTTAAAAATTAAAAATGAAATCAAAATTAAAAATAAATCAAATTTACTTTTTAAAAAAATCACTTATAAATAAATTACTTTTGAGAATTTTTTAAAAACTATCTCCTAAAATTTAAATTTTCAAGTTTAGCTGGAATTTTTTTATTGACGACAAAAAAATATACACATCAACACTGAATTATTCAATTGTTGGCTACAGTTAACCAAACAATAACTTTGAGCGGAGCCGTTTATTCCCAAGGACCACCTGTTCCACTACTGACCGGTTCTCCACAACTGCCTTAACCGCCCTTCTCAGTATTCCGACTTCTTCTTCTCCTCCGCCCCCTTCCACCACCACCACGCTCCTCGTCCGCCCTCCCACCGTCGTCATCTCCGCCCTCACCGCCTTTCCCCTCACCATCCGGATCGCCTGCGATAACTCCTCGTTCAAACCCGGCCTGTCCTCACAACAAACGCTCACTCTCACTCTCATCCTCGCCGATTTCGAATTTGAATTCGTTTCTCCGTCGCAGTAACTCACCGTCGCCTCATCCGATTCTCCCGGGATCGGCCGGTATCCTTCCTCTTCTCCGCAATCGCCGCCGTCCTGGATCGTCGCCTGAGCCGCTTGCTTCCTTAGCTCCCTCAAGTGATGGACTACCTCCGCTAGCAACGACGCCTTGTCCGTCTGATTACAAACACAATATGAATTAAACAAACAGGTGAAAAACAGTAAGCGGTTAGGCGATCGGAATGAGGCGAACCTTGGTGGTGTTAGGGAGGAGAGAACGGAGATTGGAGAGGTGAGAGTTGATACGCTGGCGTCGCCGCCTTTCGGCTTCCTTGTGACAGTTAGAAGATGCCTCTTTCGATTTCTTTTGCGGTCTGGAAGAAGAGCTGAGAATGGATTCTTCTCCGGCGGCGGTGGCGTCCATGATGTTGACCAAACAAGGCTGTGGAAGAAATCCGGTAGAGTGGGAGCAGCCATGAGATGGAGAAGGAAGCATATCAGAATCAGAAAGTTGAAGTAACAGAGAGATAGTGATAAATTGAAGTAATTGGGAAAAAGTTGAACAGGTGAATTTGAGAGAGCTAGAAAAAGGAGGAAAGGATTTAAAGAAGGGAAAGGTAGAGACTGAAGTTGAAGTAGAAGTAAAGAAGGAAAAGAAGAGAGAAACAGTGCGTTATTTTACCGCAGAGATGATGTAAAATTGAAACGATAATCGAGGAATAATAATTTTCTGGACCTTTTATACACTGCTAGATTGCTGTTTTTAAGTTTCTTCATCATTAGTAACGATTTGCAAGTTATAATTTGGAAATAAAAAATGAATATCTATTAAGGTTAACAGATGTATCAAGCAAGCATTTAATACTCATATTTATATTTGTTATTTACTTTTAAACTCTTACTATAAAGTAAGCTTAGTTAGTTTACAAAAAATTGTATAAAAATTGAGTTTTGTTATTTTAAGAGTTTGTTATGTGCATTATATTAACTAATTGTCTTATTTGTAACATTTGTAATTCTGTTGGTCTCGCAAGTGCCAATGTTATCTACAAACTTTTTTTTTCTTCCATTATTGTTTTTAAGTATTATCATCCTAATTTCTCAAATATATATAGTTTGTTTGACATTAATTTTGAACTGAAATCATAAACTTGCATAGAAAAGAAAAGAAACAATGTAAATCAAACCAAGAGTTTCAAATACATTAATAATTAGTGTTGGTAAAAAATTTTCATTCAATTTCATGAGCTTCATTAATTAAAGTTTATTCAACCATTGAGTTTTGGTTTAGTGGTCACCACTTTTGAAAAGTTCAAATAATAAAATTGATAAAAACGTTAATTTTTCTAAAATAATCAAAGGTTATTCTATCCATCAATTAGAATTTAAAGAAAAGATTTAAAGTTTTAATCAAACAATCAACAATGTTCAATTGGGCATTTAAGAATATAAGATTGAGCAGCTCTATCAAATAAAAAGCATACCCTCAAGATAATTAAAAGAAATTGTTTAATAGCTATATTGAAATTCATTATATTATATTATGTGAAAACCAATGAGGGAGTTGGTAATGTAAGTGAATGTCAGAAAAATGAACATAAAAGTATATACTCTTTCATCTATATCATGCAAATGCAACAAACATTGAAAACGAAAAGAGAATCTGAAATAATTTAATCTGATTCAGATTCAGAATCAGAATCAGAGAGTGTTGTTATTTTAGAACCAAAGAACACCATTGGGTACTTAAAGGATGGAGCTATATGGCCTGGAGATTCTGTTTTTATTTTCCCATACTTAAAATCAGAATTTAGCAGTTAGACTATATTTTTCCTTTTCAAGTGAAAGTTCCAACGTCATTTTTCACGGCTTTAGCATTATATATATACCCCGTGATCAAGCTTCTCATATATTTCTATCAAAGACTAATTTTCAATGTTATCATTTGATTGCTCTATCAAAATTCGTCAACAACTTTGGATTTGAAAAACAAATCTGAAACCCCATCTACCTTTGTTTAATTTTTTAAAGTTAAATTGATTATAACGGGTTGAGATTTAATTAAATTTGTTTACAGAGATATGTATTAAATCTTAATGATTGAAGTTAATAGATGGTAGTCTAACTTTACAATTTTACCAAAATTTCAATTTTTAAGAATCTTAATCATTCTCCTCTCTATTGATTAAACAGCTCAGAAAAATATATAAATTTTAATTCATGCATAATTATATAGTTGATTTGTTTAGTATCAACTGCTGTCCAAGAATTTTTTACTAGATGTATAAAATTTTGATAAATTTTTTAGTCATAATTATAGAGAAATATATTTTGTAAAATTTTAAGATATCTGTTGGTGGATACGGCTGGTGTTTCGCAGTCTAACTAAACATTGAAAGTGTTGATTTTGTTCATATATGCATTATAATCAACTTGTAAATGGTACATGCTTACTATTGAAATACACATAAAACTGTTATAGTTGTAATCAGTGCCTCAATACTATAGGCCTATATAAAAAAGAATTACTGTACTAAGTTGATAAACTAATTCATCAAATTAGCTACAAAATTAAAATATTGAAATAATGGCCTAATAGTTTAAGGTGTGAATTTTTCTTAATTATGCCATCATCTTCCATTTAGAAACCACTAAAACAACAAAAAGTAGAACACACTATCGTCCTCTATGGTTTCCAACTAAGTACCGATTAAGTTGTTAAAAGTATATATTAGTAATATATAATACAATATCCTGAACCCCAAATCAACTAGAGTAATTCGAATTAAATTAAATCCAAAAGCAATCCAAATTCCTTTAACTCTAAAATCAGCAAGTCCAATAAAAATAACATTTCATAAGAGAAAATGTGGTAGTCCAGATAAGGCCAATGAAATTAAACAGTAGTTGGGTATGAGTAAGAAAGCAGAAGATGGTTTGGTACACAACAATGACACATAACTGGAAGAGAGCAAGCAAGAGGAGAGGATAAATTACCAGAAATACAAAAAAGAAAGGTCGTATACGGCGGCGCCGACAGCTTTACAAGGCATCCAAATAGACAAGAGCCACGATGAGCCGACAACCTCTTTTGGCCACTGTTTTTTCTGTTGTACTTTTCTTTACTTTACTGTTATCTCAGCTGTAACTACCACCTTCTGTTACTGTTTTCCCACTCTCTCACTACTGTTGCGGACAAAATAATTCCCCCTTTACATTATGAATGTGTTCCAGTTAATGTATTTCTTCTTGTGGGGTACGAATAAATGTATCGCATATAATATGAAAGTTTGGAGAGATTTGGTCTTGAGCAATATTTTATTTGGTAATAAGCATGAGCAATATTAGTATAAGAGCTTTTGAATAAAAACCTTATACATAAAGTAGATAATGTCATATTAATGTGAAGATATGTGAAGTTTTATGATCACAATAATTGATAATCAGAGTTATGTTACGATGTTAACTTTCGCTCTATCGCATTGGAGTATAAAAAATTTGGTTGGTAGACGGTGGATAGATGGATGATTGGTGGTTGAGGAACAAACAAATGTCCCATAATGGATGGAAATTAGGAAAATATTAGTTATAATAATATGGACAATATCATCATATCATCGTATGTATGAGATTTTTTGAGCTATAGTTCAAAAATAAATGTATATCTCGTAGTGTACAATATTATACAATACAAACAAGTACTCTAGTCATTGCCATTGTAAATGGTTTTGCAACTCTTAAAGTTGTTATTATAGTGAGTTGAGATATAGAGTTTTCTGTGTTCATAAAAAGAATGTGTTTTTTTAAAAAACTTTTTAAAATGTCATAGTTTAGAGCCATGTGGTAGCAATTTTTTATGTAATTGTATATAAATGATTAAAATTTTTTTTATCTGATTTCAATTTTTATTTCTTTATCATGACAGAATTACAACATATACTTTCACCAAAGTAAACTAGTTTCTGTTTTGGTAGAGTATAAACTAATTCCTAAAAGAAGAGGAGCAAGTAGAGAGTAAGTTACAATGAGGTCATATTAGCAGTTAAGATAACACCATTAATTACAAGATTAAAGTTACACATATATGAGTTCATCACACTCATAATACACCATGGCAGGATTAGAGTAGACTCACATCCAAACAGTCTTCCTAGTACCGATAAATCCATTCGCTATTAGAATATGTTAATGAATAGTGTAACAAAGACGAATTAAAATAGGAGATGGTCAAACCAATTTCTGCTCCTAAAGTCAAAACAGTACAAGAAAAAGAGGAATGAAAATTTGAAAGGAAACAGGAAGAAGGACAAATGGGCATGTGAGGATGTTGGGTGGACCCCTACAATTAGTACAACTGAAATATCAACATCTAAACATTACAATAATAATAATTAATAAACTGAAATCCTAGTTCTAGATGTCCTGGACCATAGTCCAGCCCTGTCATTAATTAAATGTGAAAATAAATATAAAAATGAGGTTGACAGTTCCTCTCAGCATTGGCATCTTACGTATTTTCATTCCATCTTTCACTTAACTAATTTACTATTTGGTCCATTTTCTTTCTTCTGTTTTCCTTTTCCCTTTTCTGCTACTAGAACATTGACGTTCGCTATTAACTACAAGTTTATGTATTTTTATGTTTCGTTTGCTCATTCTTCACAAATCATCAGTGACCAGCCGAATGGTCTTCAATTTTTCAGGTTCGTTTAGTTTAGATGTTGTTCGAATTTGCTAGTGCTTTTTCAGAAATAACGGATGATCAAATTCTTAGAATTTGTAATTTGTTGATGAATTGTAAGAAAACAATTATTGAACAAGTTCCAGATTAAGCACTCTATCTCTTAGAATAAACCTTTATAAGTAATAATAGAAACTATATGTTCACCAAGTTCCACTAATCCAAATATCAGTTATTTCTCCAATTTATTTTGCAAATAAAAATTACCCCGTTTTACTGTGACATTTGTATATTACATCTTATTGTTTAATCTAAATATAAAGATAGATGTGGGTTATGGTGTGATTTTGTCAAAGTTAATCTTACTTTTCTTCTAATCATTACTAAATTAATTTTCACTGAATTCGACAATAACGTTAAAAGGTAAAATAAAATTATCGTAGAAAAACTTTGACATGGTGTTATTATTGTCAAAGAAAAAAATGATAAGCATGTCACTTTATGTTCTCTTTTACCATATGTCTTTCTAATTTCCCCTAATATCGCTCCTACCAATGAAGAATACAAAACTTGGATTAGGCACAAAACAAGTTAAAACATAAAACATGAAGAAAATGAATTACAATGGGTTTGTGTCCACAAAAAAACAAACTCAAGGCAGGAAAATGCACTAATCAGTTAGTGATACATCTTTTCATATCCTCTTCCAATAAACTTGACCTGCAAAATCCAATTAAATCAGAAAACAAGAAACCAATCAAAGAGACAAATAAATTTGGACAATTACATCTTAGGAATGCTCATCTTCTCTCTTTTTTCATCCCTAAATTTTTTGTCTCAAGGGAAAAAAATTAATAACATGCTCTTGGTCTGTCTACGTGACTTTTCAAGTTTAACACAGTGTATCAATGTGCTGGATTTTACACGAAGTTGTATATAAACTAATGCAAAAAGTTATCCATGAAATGTTGAGTTTTTCGATAGGACAACGTAGAAGGTCGAATTAAAATTCATGTTTACTAACTTGTCAAATGTCATTTGATAATTTGTTTGCCCCAATTTGTAGATTTGATCATTTTTAAGAACATGAGCCTCATAAAACACCTGCATTGTTATCTTCAAGAGTATGAAAAGAGAAAATGAAATAGTTGTAACAAGTTCACGATTCAATTCACATAATCAAAAAGAAAACTCCCAAGTGCCACCGCATTTGCTTTTCCATGTTATGTGTAATTTTAACCGTCAAAACAAGAATCCGAGATTCATGGACATAAGTATATAGAGCTCTAAATCACAAAATGAACAAACTTATATGATTCGAGGTCGTTCTCTCTTTACTCACTTTTTCACTTGATGTTCGTGAAATAAAAAGCTACCATCTTGTTCTCGAAATAATCACGAGAAAACCACGGATATTTTAAAGGATTAACAGGACACATACCATATGTCCTAAAGACATTATATATGTCATTAAAATTAGGTTACTATAAAAGAAATGAGAGACACACAGGAAGAAGAGCGTCTTAACCTTTAGATTTGGATTGCTTCGCTCTTCCTTTAATCCGTGTCTTATCCTATTGATGATCGGAATGATATGCAACGCAGTATAATTAGAACCTACATGTATTTTTGTTTTGTAACTTACGAAATACGGAGAGTTATTGTTGAAGAATATTACCTACTCGAGAGCTTTCCTAAAAATTTCTAGATAACAACCATAGTTCTCATTAAGTGTCGTCGTAAGATTGAAAGATACAAAACAAAACCGATACTTAAAAGAGAAACAATGTTGATACCAGATAGCATTACATTTTCAATACAACATTTGATACTACACTGCACTGTAAAAGTTCGAAAAACTACTTATTTGAAACACCATTTAGTAGGATCTACAACCCTACTAAGGGGGAAAGATAGGCGACAAATTAGGTTTCGTAAGTTAAAATAACAAGCCAAAGTACATTTAACAACACCAATTTAAAGCTTCCATATAGCCGAACAAGAACATCTTCTGATGACGTGTCATTGTCTTCATTGCTCCAATTGGAATCGATTCCAACAACCTTAAAAATGAAAATGATAAAAAAATAGAAGTCTTTCCAAGTAAAGGCAACACAAAAAAACCAGTAATAATAATGCGGCCTGCCAAGTGAAAGCTTGACCCAAGTTAAATCTCCAATCACTAGCTTTTTCCCTTTCAAATCCTCAACTACAACTTCTTCCCCACAATTATTTTGGCTACTTTTAGGCTTTTATTCGTATAATTAATGCACATAAAAATTTAAAGTTAATAGAAGCAACTCTTTCAGTATCATCAGTTCTACAATTTCATGTACGAATCCTAGTAAAAGGAAAAAGTTGACCATACAAGGAGTGATCAAACAGAAAACTAAAAACCCACAAGTACTCAAGATTACAATTCACTCAAAAGAAATAAATATTACAATTTTGAGAAATATTATTACCCAGAGGAAGCACAAATCAACAAACATCATTTCTATTGTAAAACAGTAAAGTAAAAAGTTACCTTTTCTTGCACTCACAAACACAGATAAATGAAATATAAGAATTGAAAGAGAAAAAAGTAAAGGGCACACTTATAGATCACAAATGAGAAATGGGCAACGAGAATTGTCCTCGAAAACATAATCGCGAAGGTGGAATTATCCTTTAAAATTTTCTCGAATTCAAATAGAATTTTCTCAAGAACCATTGATAGGGTTTAAAAACAATTTATTTGCATCAGATAATAACTTACCTGACGGATGTCATTAAATCTCTCAAGTGAAAGCTCTTTAATCTCACGTGCACGAACTCCTCTCGAACTGGGACCAATGCTAGCCGAATAGACGAAAAATGATGATAAAACTCCAAAGACTTTAATCCCAAAGTGTGATGCCAAAGTTTACATCACATAAAGTGAGGCTGCTCACATTTTCTCCATTTCAAGTATAGGCTGCCACGTTTTCTCATCAAAATAGGTTTTGATTTGATTTTATTTGATTTTATATATTTATACTCTAAGAGCATCTCCAACCCCACTTCAAAAAATGGGGTTGGAGGTAAAATGAAATATCAATGGCATTTCATATATAACTTCAAAACTTAGAGTTGCTACATTGCAACTTCATTTTTGAAGTTGCACTATAGCAACTTCAAAAATTATTGTATTAGTTTATTTGTTACTTTTCTTTTTATTACTTGATTGATTATATAGGTAAAGTAAAGGGAATATAATAATAAAAAAAATTAGGTAAAAAGTAATAACATAATAGTATTTTATTTTGAAATGAAAATTTGAAGTGAAAAGTTGGAGAAAAAACACTGTAGCAACTCCAAATTATAAAGTTTGAAGTGAAAAAGCTTGATGCGGGGTTGGAAATACTTTAATTAGTCAATTAAGTTTAGTTTAATTTAATTATGAATTTGATACAGGTCCAGTTAATATTAAGTTTAATAATCAAATCTCATAGTTTAATTCTTTAAATAAATTTAATTGTCAACTTTCATAATTTACAAATTAACTCATAAGTAAAATAATGATTGCAATTTAATCAAATAAATTATTATATTACAAATTAATTTAATCAACTAAATTATTCAATCAATTATTTTAGTATGCAATGCTTTATGATTAAATTTAGAGAAATTGTGGTTTTTGCCCCTTTTGAGGTTCGGCTTTAATAAAATACCCCTTATGAAACTTTATTAATTAATTACCACTTTTAATATTTATTTTAATAAATTACCCCTTTATTAAATGATTAATGCCCTTTCAAGTGTTTTAATTATAACTGTTTCTTCCTTTTTAATTAATTTTGAATATGGCAGTTATTTAATTAGTAAGATTCTCACTTATCAGAAAAGATTTTCTCATATTCAATCAACCGTTTTCACGTTCAGCTACAAATTAAAAACTTTTTTATTTCTTTCTCTTCTCTGTTCCGTCCCGTCTTGAATCTCGCTTCTTGTTTCATCTTGTTCTCGGTTTCTTCCCATATTTTATTCATGGATTTTTGATTATTTTTGTTCTCTGTCTAATCTGTAATGGAGGAAATTGATATCCTTATCTATCATGATGGTTACTGGACTCCCGAGAAGGATTTCGTTGATTACAGTGATTACGGAATTGTTATCCATAAAACACGAGTTTCAGAGAATTGCAGTCCGTTATTTTTGACAGTTTGATGTTAGATCCATCGAAAGTCAATTTATTGATTCAATTTCAGCTTCGTTCTAGATCAAATCCAATGAAAATTGTCGATGATATGTCATTGCGATTTTATTTAAGGTCCCGATTTCGCACAGATGATCCAATGGAGTATCCACTTTTTACAACTTTGATGATGAACGAACATGTACAACCTGTGCATCTTCCTGGTACATGTTTTTTTAAACAAAAGTGTTTCTATTTTACCTTTAAATTTTTGGAAATAATTGAATGGTTTTATGCATTCTATTGTATGGTTCTGTTTTGGTTTGAATGGTTTTGCGCTTAGAATGTGTATAATTATATTCATAAAATCAAAATGTTTATGGTTTTTGCTCATAGGATGTATATGGTTACTAACTCTTATGTATGGGTAGTAATTCAAATGTATCCAAACATTATGATACATTTCTTTTTGTTGTTACTTTTTTGCAGTTTTTGATGAACCATGTTCTATCGAGGGATCAAATCTCCTTTGCCTTCTCAAGATCAATGGGATGTTCTGACAGAAGTTATCAATTAAGTAGTCCTTCCACCTGACGTTAAGAGTAAAGTAGGGATATCGTTCTTTTTGGGAGAGAAAAATAAATACCCGAGTATGTTATAGTACTTGTGGGATTCCCGGTCATAATAGGAGAACTTGTAGACGTACAAAGTAGGATGTTAAACAACATTTTTCTTCTATTATTTTATTATTTATCTTTTTTATTAATTTTGATTTTCGTATAAGTTTTTTGTTGATTTTTTTGTGTTATACTATAGTATATTTTATTCGTATAAGTAATTACTTTTACGGTAATATTTAATGATATGATGATTATACCATTAACCAAATATTTAATGATATTATGATTATACCATTTAACAATAGGATCTTTTTACTTGTGTATCGTTCATTTTGATATGTATGATTTTTGCTACTGTTGTATGGTTCTAATTGCATAATATGTATAGTTCATTTTTTATGTGTATGAGTTTTGCTACTGTATGTATGGTTATAATTGCATAATGTGTATAGTTCATATATGTTGATATGTATGGGTTAGGATACTGTGGTATGGTT
>CATIWQ010440782.1:0-13188 GCA_949673415.1 Euphorbia schlechtendalii
GTTAACCCCGAAATCACTCTTAAAGTTAACTCGAAAGCATATAACTTGATTAATATAAATGATGCAAAACGAATTACTCGTTATGACACATAGACATATCATAAACTTCAAAATAGAAAGTATAAGCAGAAAACAAAGTAAAGTTGTAAGTTATGCAAGTGAAAGCTAAAGTTAATCAAACCTTATCCACTCTTTAATGGGAGTCGTCAATTCCCGCAATTCCTGTGTCTACTTTGAATTCGGTCTCAACTCGTACAAACCTCCGCTAGGATGCTATTCTTTGTGAATCTTGAATAAAAGAATGTTAAAGAATGAAAAATTTTATTGATAAGTGCTTTGCAATTACACTCATATAACAAATGCTCGATTTGTTTACAAATATAGTGATCGAAATAGGAATTGAATCACTTATACATTTTTCTCGCTAAGACTTTGAACGTAGCGAAATCTATATAATTTCTACTCTCTATCTATCCATACACGTCTAACATATATCACCAACTATCAATCCACTCTCTCTTTCTTTTTTTTTCGAAATTGGTTGAGTTAGGAGCCTATTTATAGAGTACGAAAGGTTGCATCTATTCAAATGAAGAGTCATGTCCATTGGGGAAGAGTTACATAACTTCAATATGATTGGATGAAAAGATTCATCCTCATCCACATTGGAAAGGCACCATTTCATGATTGGTTGACTTCCAAAAGGTGTCTTTTCAGTTGGTAGTTGATGGCGGTTGATTGTTCTTATCTAGAGATTGGAAGAAGAGAAGAGTTGATAAAAAAACCGTCAAGGTAGCGACCGCGAATGTAAGTCGTGACAGTGAATACTTGGTTGGTAACTTTCTAATGTAGGTTAACAAGTCGCGACTGCGATATATGTGTCATGATCGTGACATGCCTTTTTCACATGATTCCTCTTTGCAATTTCTACCGATCTTTGACATCTTCGATCCTTTGCCAATTCCTTAAGTTCGACGCATCTTTTTGTACCTTTTTCTCTCTTTTTCCATAGGATTCCACTTTTGTTCATTTTACTTCCAAGATTTACCTAGTACCTAAATCTGCATAAAAAACAACTACATACCATGTGAAATCTTTTATATGAAGTATAAAGTGAAACAAAACCATATTGTTTTATGTTTGAAAATATCATAATAATAAGTGTAATTATACACTTATCACACCCCCACACTTAACTTTTTCCTTGTCCGCAAGGTAAAAACAATAGAAGTATATAAATTAGTATTCAAGTTCATACCTTATTTGGGGAAAGACTATTGTAGTGAGTACCACATTCCTACGTTGCAAAAGATTCAAGTAATGTTTCGAAATTTTCGACAAATTAGTAATGTGCAATTTATATAGTCTAGTTGCATACCTTTTCTCTTAATGGAGAGTTAACCGAATTACATCTTCATATAAGTGTTATATGCTTACTCAAATATTACTTCTCTCAAGTATAGTATAAAGTATAAAGGACAAAAGGAGCACAATTTGGAAAGTTTGATCTCAAGGCATTTTTAGGTAACCTAGGATGCTAAAAACACTCTTAGTGGTTGCATTCTATGCTCTATACCACTCTCCCCCTTCTTTTAGTGGTTGCATTTTATTCTCCATACCACTTTCTCTCTTTTTTTTTTCTTTTAAGCATATGTTTTATGAAGTACTTTGTGTTTTGCACCCATTTTTCATGCTATGCTTTCTTTTTCTTTTTTCACTCATTGAATGGTTGCAGTTTCTTCTCCATACCATTCCTCAACTTTTGCATAACTCATGGGTTACCCTCTCTTTCTTTTGATTTTTTCACTCTTAATACCCTCATCCTTTATTGATTACTTTCAAAGTATTATAGCTGTAGTTTTCCAACACTTTAAACACACTCAATACTTATAGGACTTATTCTCGAATAGCATATAAAACTCATAGTAAGAACACTAATAGAAATTACTCCACTTAAACTTATCAGTTGCATTAAACTAAAACTATATAACTTATACTAATTCATGTTGCATTGAAATATATATCGAAACTACTTGGAATGTTGCTTTTGAATGTTACTCACAACTCATCCTTGCTAAATGTGAAATGTTGTGCGAAAACGCTCACACTCTCAACGTGTGGTTAAATCGAAACAATTTGTTTGAAATATGCACTAACATCAAACTTGAAATACCTAACACTCACAATAACCTTGGACTATATGTTAGTATAGCATAGGTTTGGATTATGTATAAATAACACAAAATCAAGAAAAATTTTCAAATTCTTCGATTTTTTTCATTTTATTAAAGTTTTTTGGATTTTTTACAAATGCCCCCCACACTAAAGAACACAATGTCCTCATTGTGGAAGACTTTAACTTAAACAAAAACATAAAAATGAAAACTACTGAACTAGTCTAAAAATTTGAAAAAGAGAAATAAAGAAAAGAGAAAACCCGTTTCATTGAGAAGGAGAATCCGGGGGATTAGGAGTAAATTGACAATTTTGTTTTTTGAAGAAAAAAAGTAATTTTTGAAGCATCGATTTATTACTTTTCTTTAGAATCTTCATGTGCTTCTTCATTAATCCAAGTTCCCCTTGGCAATTGTTAGTCAATATAGACGTTATTGCTCAAAACTAGCTGTTATGGCAGTTACAGACATGCATCGCATGCTGAATCGTGATCTGTAACGGTTATATTTTGCCCATGTCGTGATCGTGACTTCCTTAATCATAGAAATAGTAGGTTTTGAAATTAGATATTCATGAGCACGAGATATATGTCGCGGTCGTGATCTTCTTTAATTCTTCAAATTCTTTAATTTTTAGATTTTGTACCTATAAGAACTTAGAAACACAAACACAAACAAACATTGTTAAATACAAAAGATAAATATTTTCTATTTCATACCTTGAATGAATTATGGTGAAGATAGCAATAGAACATCAATGTCTTGTTATTCAAATTTATTTTCGAGATAAGGTTTGCATCATTGACCATTGGCTTAAAATATTTCTCCATTTTCACCTTTCAATTCCAATGCTCCATTGTCAAACACTCGAATAACTTCATATGGTCCTTTCCAACGAGATTTGAGTTTTCCAGGTAATAAGCGAAGTCTGGAATTATATAATAGAACTCTATCTCTGACCTTAAACTTCTTTTCCCATAGTTTTGCATCGTGCCATCATTTTATCTTCTCTTCATAGATCTTTGCATTTTCATATGATGACAAATGTAGTTCTTCTAATGCATTTAAAAGCAACTTTCTTCTTTCACTGGCTTTGTGTAAATCCATATTCAAATTCTTCAAAGCCCATAAAGCCTTATGCTCTAATTCTACTGGTAAATGACAAGCCTTTCCATAAACCAACTTATAGGGTGTCATACCAATAGGTGTCTTAAAAGCTGTTCCGTAAGCCCATAATGCGTTGTTTAACTTAGTAGACCAATCCTTCCTAGAATTTGAGACAGTCTTTTAAAGAATCCACTTTATTTCTCGATTAGAGATTTCTACTTGACCGCTAGTCTGAGGGTGATATGGAGTAGCAACCTTATGATGTACTCCATACTTATGCATCAAGCTTTCAAAAGTCTTATTGATGAAATGTGAACCTCTAACGCTAATTATGGTCCTACGTACTCCAAATCTATTGAATAATTGCTTAAGAAACTTAGCAATTACTTTAGCATCATTCTTACTATATGCGCTAGCTTCAACCCATTTCGAAACATAATCAACTGAAACCAGAATGTAATTATTACCATTGGAGGTTGGAAATGGTCCCATGAAATCTATACCCCAATCATCAAAAAGTTCCACTTCTAAGATGTTTTTTAATTGCTTCTCATCCCTTCGACTTATATTTCCTATTCTCTAACAATTATCACAATTCTGAACAAAATCTTTAGCATCCTTGAATAACGTTGGTAAAACCCACTTCCTAGAACTTTAGCAGCGGTGTTTGCTGGTCCTAAATGTCCTCCATATATGTTATCATGGCAATGACTTAAAATTGAAGAAAAGTTAGTATCATCTATACATCTGCGAATAATACCGTCAGCACAAACCTTAAATAAGTAAGGGTCATCCCACATAAATGATCTAATATCCTTAAGAAATTTCTTCCTACCATTAGAATCTAAATCAGAGGGTAAAGTATGCGTAACTAAGTAATTTGCAAAGTCGGAATACAATGGATTAACAGTATGTTTGACAGACTTAAGATTTTCATCTGGAAAGAATTCATTAATATCACTAGTTTCACCTATAGGTCCCTTATCATCTTCTAGACGAGATAAGTGATCAGCTACGGTATTCTCACTTCCCTTTTTGTCCCTTATTTCTAAGTTAAATTCTTGTAAAAGAAGGATCCACTTAATTAATCTAGGTTTGGCATCTTTCTTAGCAAACAAATATCTCAAAGTAGCATGATCTGTATAAACTATTACTTTAGATCCAATTAAATATGATCTAAACTTGTCACATGCATATATGACTGCTAACATCTCTTTTTTTGCGGTGGTGTAATTGAATTGTGCAGAAGACAAAGTGTGACTCGCATAATAAATTGCATGCAAATTCTTTTCGTACATTTGACATAATACACAACCAACAGCAACATCACTAGCACACACATCAGTTCAAATGGAAGAGACCAATTTGGTTTCACAATTATGGGTGCTGAAATTAGTGCTTGTTTTAAAGTGTTGAAGGATTTTAAACAATCATCAGAGAAATCGAATTTCACATCTTTAACTAAAAAATTAGTAAAGGTTTTAGCTATAGCTGAAAAGTTCTTAATAAACCTTCTGTAAAATCCATCATGGCCTAGAAATGATCTTATTCCCTTTACATTTATGGAAGGAGGTAATTTCTCGATAATCTCAGTTTTTTCTATATCTACTTGAATTCCCTTCTCATCTATCTTATGACCTAAAACTATACCTTTAATAACCATAAAATGATATTTCTCCCAATTCAATACCAAATTAGTTTCTTCACATCTAGCAAGTACTTTAGCCAAATTTTCAAAAGAATCTCCATATACAGAGAAATCATCGATGAAACTTCCATAATATCCTCCACATACTTACTAAAAATAGTAGAATCACACCTCTGAAAAGTAGCAGGAGCATTGCACAACCCAAAAGGCATTCTTCTATAAGCAAAAGTACCAAATGGAAATGTAAAAGTGGTTTTGTCTTGGTCATCTAGCTTGATATGAATTTGAAAATATCCAGAGAATCCATCAAGAAAATAGTAAAATGCATGACCTGATATCCTTTCTAACATTTGATCTATAAATGGTAAAGGGAAATAGTCTTTCCTATTGGCTACATTTAATTTTTTGTAGTCTATGCAAACTCTCCATCCAGTTGTTGTCCTAGTAGGAACAAAGTTACCCTTTTCATTATGAACTACAGTAATACCTCCCTTTTTCGGAACACATTGAACAGGACTAACCCATTCACTATCTGAAATCGGATAGATAATTCCTGCTTCTAGCAACTTAATAATTTCCTTTTTAACAACTTCCTTCATGTGAGGCTTTAATCTTCTTTGCTTTTCGATCTTAGGTTTACTATCATTTTCCAAATTTATGGAATGCATTTCTATATTAGGGTTAATCCCTCTAATATCTGAAATTTGCTAACCAATACTCCTAATTCTACCCTTTATTGTTTCCAATAATGCTTTTTCTTGTAGATTAGATAACATACTAGAAATGATAATTGGTAGGGTATTGTTGCTTCCTAAAAATGCATACTTCAAATGACTAGGCAATTGCTTCAATTCTACTAAGGGTGGTTTATTTATAGAAGGTGGTGTAGGATCATCTTCTGTAACTAATTTTTTGATTTCAGAGGAATATTCTAAATTTTCAAGAGATTCAGATGTTGACTCTTCATGAGATATAACATGACAAATTTCATCTATGCATGTAGCAATTAAGTTATCAATCATGTAATCACCACAAAACTTATCCCAATGTATATTATTAAACATTTTAGGCACAAAACAAAATAAAATAACAAACAGATATATAAATAAAATAAAAGCAAAATAAAAATAAAAATGTACCGTAGTCTCCTGATCTTTAAAACACACTTGCCTTCCCCGGTAACGGCTCTAAAAATTGGATCTCAAGGTTTTGACTCTACTAATTCTAAGGGCTTTTATTTTACAAAGATGCCAAAAACCTTGTTCCCTACTCTTCTACTAATAAGTTAAAAGTTCAAAATACGAACATGTGTTGTCAATACTGCTTATCAAAATAGAAAAATGGTGACCACTACAAGTATACAGTTTCGATGTAGTTTTAAAAGATATCGATCCCACAGGGAATGAACCAGTTTTAAAGAACAACTAGAGTTACGGGGTAAACGAAAATATGGAATTTATATTGGAGGCGTTTGGATGATAGACGGATGAATGGATGGATGTATGAAAAGACTAGAGAAGATGTAAAATATAGAGATATTCCTACAAACAAGTTTAACAGAGAAAAACATGCACAATCATCAAGAATATTTTATGCACTAGATAACTTCGACAAATAAGGTTCTAGATGCCCTAATATTCAATAATTCACCACAGAGCAACATATTAGATGACTTTTCTAAATATAGGGTTAACAAATTGTGACACTTATAAGAACTTGGATAACTATATTACTATGCTTAGTACGGGTCGCTCTCAGATAGCTATATTTAGCATGTTACCGCTCCAAAAATGTTACCTCAGTAAACAGCGTTATAATCACAAATCCAGTGATTATTCACAATCTTGTTAACCTCAAAATAACTCTTAAAGTTAACTCTAAAGCATATAACTTGATTAATGTAAGTGACGCAAAACGAATTACTCGTTATGACACATAGACATATCATAAACTTTGAAATAGAAAGTATAAGCAGAAAACAAAGTAAAGTTGTAAATTATGCAAGTGAAAGCTAAAGTTGATCAAACCGTATCCACTCTTTAATGGGATAGCCATATTTAGCACGTTACAACTCTAAAAATGTTGCCTCACTAAACAGCGTTATAATCACAAATTCAGTGATTATTCACAATCCTGTTAACCCCGAAATCACTCTTAAAGTTAACTTGAAAGGATATAACTTGATTAATATAAGTGACGCAAAACGAATTACTCGTTATGACACATAGACATATCATAAACTTCGAAATAGAAAGTATAAGCAAAAAACAAAGTAAAGTTGTAAATTATGTAAGTGAAAGCTAAAGTTGATCAAACCGTATCCACTCTTTAATGGGAGTCGTCAATTCCAGCAATTCCTATGTCTACTTTGAATTTGGTCTCGACTAGTACAAACCTTCGCTAGGATGCTATTTTTTGTGAATATCTAATAAAAGAATGTTGAAGAATGAAAACTTTTATTGATAAGTGCTTTGCAATTACACTCATACAACAAATGCTCGAATTTGTATAGAAATATAGTGATCGAAATAGGAATAAAATCACTTACACATTTTTCTCGCTAAGATTTTGAACGTAGTGAAATCTATATAATTTCTACTCTCTATCTATGCATACACATCTAACATGTATCACCAACTATCAATCCACTCTCTCTTTCTTTTTTCAAAATTGGTTGAGTTAGGAGCCTATTTAGATAGTATGAAAGGTTGCATCTATCCAAATGAAGAGTCGTGTCCATTGGTGAAGAGTTACATCACTTCAATATGATTGGATGCAAAGATTCATCCTCATCCACAATGGAAAGGCACCTTCTCATGATTGATTGACTTCCAAAAGGTATCTTTTAGATTGATAGTTGATGGCGGTTAATCATTCTTATCCAGTGGTTGAAAAAAGGGAAGAGTTGATAAAAAAAACAGTCAAGGTTGCGACTGTGAATGTATGTCACGATCGTGAATACTTGGTTGGCAACTTTCTGTTGTGAATGTTAACAAGTCACGACCGCGATATGTGTGTCACAATCGTGATATGCCTTTTTTCACACGATTCCTCTTTGCGATTTCTACCGATCTTTGACATCTTCGATCCTTTGCCAATTCCTTAAGTTCCATGCATCTTTTTGCACCTTTTTCACTCTTTTTCCATAGGATTCCACTTTTGTTCATTTTACTTCCATGATTTACCTAGTACCTGCATTTGCATAAAAAACAACTACATACCACGTGAAATCTTTTATATGAAGTATAAAATGAAACAAAACCATATTGTTATATGTTTGAAAATGTCATGATAATAAGTGTAACTATGCACTTATCAGAACACAAGAGATTCGAGATGATCAACGACTGGATTCAAGGGTTACAAGGTAATTTCACAAACCTAGAAAGGCAAATGACTCAAATAGAACTCTCTCTCTCTAAGATGGAGAACATGGGGAAACTTCCATCTGAAACGAAAGAAAACCCAAGGAAAAATGTAAGTGCAATCACCTTAAGGAGCAAAAAGGAGGTAGAGACAGCACCACCAAGAGTAGAAGTGGAAGAAGAAATCATAATGACTCTCACTAAAGCGAAAGTAATGTGATCCCGACCATGACTAGGCCACCTATCCTAAGAGATTTGAGAAGACTAAGAAGGTGAAAGAAGAGAAGGAAAAATTTTGAGACTTTAAGAAAGGTAGAGATCAACATCCCATTTCTTGATGTAATTAAGCAAATGCCCAAATATGCCAAATTTGTCAAAGAGCTCTACACCAACAAAAAGTGGTAGCAGGACATAGACAAGGTCTTGATTAGAGAAAATGTTTCCACAATGATCTAACGTAAGTTGCCCCCAAAGCTCAAGGACCAAGGGATGTTCACAATAAATTGCATGATAGGCCAAGTTGGGATACAAAAGGCCATGTATGATCTTGGTTCTTCAATCAACATCATGCCATCTTTTATCTACATGCAAATATCAGCCAACCACAAAATGCTTCTCAAATAGACAAGGACTATCTTTCAACTCACAGACCGTTCTGTTGTTTACTTGGAGGGAATCTTGGAAGATGTACTTGTCAAGGTAAATGATTTTGTTTTTTCATTTGACTTTTACATTCTTAATATGTGCAATGTAAATAAGAATGGGAGCAAAGATATACTGCTAGGGAGACCATTCTTAAGCACTACAAAGACCAAGATTGATGTACAGATTGGGTCTCTATCGATGGAATTCAATGGCGAGATGATCACATTCAATGTTTATGATGCTTTGAAGATCCCAATAGAAGATTCAAGTCTTTGTAGCATTGAAAGACTTGATCCCATTATACAACAGATATTTGAAGTAAATCTCTCTGATGAATATTTGGTTGCCTTGACCAAGACTCTTTACACAAAGAGTCTCGATGACACATACTTCAATGTGAAAGTGGAAGAAGCGACTCTTAATCTCAATATACTTCCACACATGGAGAGACTGGGACCTAACTTTGATCTTCCCACATTAAAGAAACTTATCTCCCATCACTCAACCATTGAAACTTGAACTCAAGAGTCTTCCTGATCATCTTAAGTTCGCTTACTTAGGAGATAATGAGACACTCTCGATGATTATTTCAAGTAAGTTGAGTCCTAATGAGGAGAAACAACTGGTCTCCTTACTCTAACAACACAAAGAGGCAATTAGATGGACTATCACTAACATTAAAGGGATTAGTCCCACTACTCGTATGCATAAAATCAACTTGGGGAAAGTTATAAAGACTTGCCGCCAACCACAAAGGAGATTCAACCCGCTCATGATGGAAGTTGTCAAGAAGGAAGTGATCAATCTCGTGGAGGCTAACCTAATTTACCCCATTTCTGATAGTGAATGGGTTAGCCTAGTTTAAGTAGTTCCCAAAAAGACAAGGATCATAGTGATTGGAAATGAAGAGGGAGAATTGGTCCCAATGAGAGTACATAATGGATGGAGTCTGTATAAACTATAGGAAGCTCAATGCTGTAGCTAAAAAGGACCATTTCCCACTCCCATTCATTGATCAAATGCTAGACAAACTGGTAGGAAAGTCTCATTACTACTATCTTGAAGGAATGTCAGGATTCTATTAGATCTTGGTAGCACTAGAAGACCAGGAGAAGACAACATTCACATGTCCTTTTGGAACTTTCGCTTACAGAAGGATGCCTTTCGATCTCTGCAATGCTCCCGTAACCATCCAAAGATGTATGGTAAATATCTTTTTTGATTATATAGAGAGCATCATTGAAGTTTTCATGGATGAGTTTATTGTATATGGAGATTCATTTATAGCATGCCTAAACAACCTTGGTAAGATCCTTAAACATTGTATTGAGTCTAACTTGGTACTTAGCTACGAGAAATGCCATTTTATGGTAGATCGAGGTATTAATTTAGGTCACATTGTTTAAAAGAAGGCGATAGGGTTGACAAAGCTAAAGTTGATATTATCCAATCTTTACCTTACCCTACTACTATGAAAGAAGTTAGGTCTTTTCTTGGACATGTTGGTTTTTATCGCAGGTTCATTGAGAACTTCTCAAAGATCACGGAGCCCATGGGCTAACTACATAAAAAATACACTGAATTTAAGTTTGGAGATCCTTGTCAAATAGCCTTTGACATCTTGAAGGAAAAGCTAGTATGTGCACGAATTCTTCAACCAGCAAACTAGGACTACCCTTTCAAAATTATGTTTGAGGCATGTGAAAAGATAGTGGGAACAGCTTTGGAACAATGGATTGGCAAGGAACCTCATGTCATATAGTATGTTGTTCACCACTTTTATACTGATAAGTTTAATAACATGTTCGTGAGTTTTTGGCTTTAAAGTATAGGTATCGTCAATACCACTTATCAAATAGAAAAATGATGATAACTGCAAGTATAATGTTGTGATGTAGTTTTAAAAGATATAGATCCCACAGGGAAGGAACCAGCTCTAAAGATCAACAAGTGAAATAGAATAAAAGAAAATAAAATAAATAATTTTATTTTAGTTGGGTAGGATGGGATATGATGGTGGATAAATGTATATAGATTAGAGTAGAAGAAATCGGTATAGATTATCCCTACGAACAAGTATAGCAAAGAAAACATGTAAAATCAACAAAGATATTACGTACACTAGACTAATTTAACAAATTCGGTTCTAGATAATCAGATATTCAATTATTCACCACAGAGCAACACATGAAATGACTTTTCTAAATCTAATGCAAACGAATTAAGACGATTATATAAACCAGGATAATAATACTACTATGCGTAGTACGGGTTGCTCTCACATAGCCATATTTAGCAAGTTACCATTCCAAAAATGTTGGCTCACTAAACAACATTATAATTACAGATCCAGTGATTATACGCAATCTTGTTTACCCAGAAACTACCCTTAAAGTCAACTTGAAAGCATATAACTTCATTAATATAAGTGACGCAAGACGAAATACTCTTTATGACACATAGACATATCATAAACTTCGAAATAGAAAGTATAAGTAGAAAGTAAAGCAAAGTTGTAAGGTATGCAAGTGAAAGCTAAAAATGATCAAACCATATCCACTCTTTAATGGGAGTCGTCAATTCCCTCAATTCCTGTGTCTACTTTGAATTCGGTCTCGGCTCGTACAGAACCTCTGCTAGGATGCTATTCTTTGTGAATATCAAACGAATGAATATTGAAGAATGAAAAATTTTATTGATAAGTGATTTACAATTACACTTATACAATAATCGCTCAAATATGTAGAGAAATCTAGTGATAGAAATAAGGTTCGAATCACTAATAAATCTCGCTAACTTAGAACGAAACTAACTCTACACAATTTTTCTCTCTATCTAAACACCATATATGCCACTCTCACTCTCTCTACCACCCATTCCATGAAATTGGTGAGCTTTGGAGCCTTGTTTATCGAGTATGAAGGGTTGCATCTATCCATAGGAAGAGTTATGTCCATTGGCGAAAGATTGCATCACTTCATTGTGATTGGTTGAATTGGGTTGATCTTATCCACAATGGAAAGGCACCTTTTCATGATTGGTTGACTTCTAAAAGGTGTCTTTTCATTCGGTAATTGATGGTGGTTGATCGTTCTTATCTGCCGATTAATAGTTGAGAAGAGTTGACCAAAAAACCATCAAAGTCACGATCGCGAAGTACATGTCTCGATTGTGAATACTTGGTTGGCACCTTTCTGTTCTGAAGAGTACTAAATTGCGATCGTGAATGGTTGTCGCGATCGTGAATTATGTTTTTCTTCAGAATCCTTCTTGTAACTTTACTGATCTTCGACAGCTTTGATCCTAAGCCAAATCCTTAAGTTTCATACTTCTTTTTTCACATTTTTCACTCTTTTTTCATAGATTTCCAACTTTGATCATTTTACTTCCAAGATTTACCTAGTACTTGCATTTGCATAAAAAACAACTACATACCACGTGAAATATTTTATATGAAGTATAAAAATGACTTAAACTATTATTGTTTAATGTGTAAAATTATTATGATAATAAGTGTAATTATACACTTATCATATGCTTTCAAGAGTCCCAATGCAGCTCAAAGAAACTACACCATTATTGAAAAAGAGATCCTTGCAATCATTTTTGTTTTAGAAAATTTTATTCTTACCTTCTATGTCGAAAGGTCAATGTGTACTCAGATCAAGCACCATTACGCTACTTAATTACCAAGAAGGATGCCAAACCGAGACTAATCCATTGGATTCTTCTTCTACAAAAATTTGACATAGAGATCAAAGATAAGAAAGGGATGGAAAGTTAGTTGCAGGTCATCTCATTAGACTTAGCAACTTAGAGGGGCCACACGCTGTGAGCACGGGATTTTGTTCTAGCTCGCGCTTTCAATGATGACGGTTTTATTGGATATTTATCCTCGAATCACACAATTTTCGGCCGTCCAACGATCTTCAAATGGGAGTTCTCCTCGTTAAAAATAATGTTTGGGTCCCTAAATAAATATTTAAAGGCTTATAATATTTTTTAGGGTCCAAAATAATTTAATTGGGTTATTTGGAAATATAGGTATATATATATAATATATATAATATTTTAAATATTTTAAATTAAATTAATTTAAAAAAAATAGAAAGAAGTGGCCCAAAGAATTCCCAAATGGGAATTCTTTGGGCCTCCCTACCCCCTCGTTGAATTCCTCATTGAGGACCACCCACGCTGAGGAATCTCAATGAGGGCCACCCCTCCTCGCTGAGGAGTTCAGTGAGGGGGT
>CATIWQ010440802.1:0-17686 GCA_949673415.1 Euphorbia schlechtendalii
GGAACAAAAAATTGAGAAAAAATGAAGGATTGTGGTGAAAATTCGATTAGGAAGAGATTCAAAGGATTAAACAACAACCCGTAACACAGATTATGAAGAACGAGTTGTTGAGAAGCAGTTAAAGTTTGAAATCGTATCGTAGAGAATCGAAATCTGAGAAATCGCAAGAACAAACACTCGGAAGAGAAGCAGTTGAGAAATCGTGAGAAGATGTTAAATAATAAAACTCAAAAACCGTACAGAAGATAAAAGGAAGAAAGGAACGTACAAAAGTAATTAATGAAAAGTTTTGACCCATTTAAGTTAAGGGTCAAACCTTTGAACGAAATAATTTTGATGGGAAAGGTCATAATTGATAAATTCCTTTTTTTTTTTTGTATATGGTTTAATTACCTTATAAAACAAATTAGGTCATAATTATTTAAGTTCATTCAAAACCCATTGGCCAATACCATAATCCATAACAATGACCCATTACCGTGATCTATGCCCATGTCTCATATATATAACGAAGCCCATAACCTATATTCACGAGTTATATTCATGACATGTATCAATAATCAATATTCATGACCATTAAACTACCAGACAGTCCTAGTGTAGACGCAGCCGTCTAGGGTTTAAAAAATTGAAGGGCCTAAAAAATATACATACATCTATATTTAACCATCTATATTTAACCATTGATTTGTTGAATGTTTCTATTAAACACCACATTTCAATTAATTATGATCTCATAACATATAATTTGGATTAGGGCCCCATAATTGTTTAGGCCGGCTTCGTAAACCATTAAACTTTAATCTAGTGATCACCACCTCTTGAAACATGGACGGGTTGCAGAGACTGTCACTCACCCAGTGACCAGGAAATCCCTTATTAAGGATTTATCGGCAAAATTTTTACCTCTACTACAAGGGGGTCATGCCGTCCAAGCAGAGGTTGAAGACGAAGTCTATCTATTTCTCTTTTTAACCAAATGTTGTAAAATAATAATACCTCATTTGTTGTGATTATTTACTTATTGTAGAGTTAATTCCCATTTATTCGCATTTACGTGCATTCCAACA
Source organism: Euphorbia schlechtendalii (assembly GCA_949673415.1). NCBI lineage: Eukaryota > Viridiplantae > Streptophyta > Magnoliopsida > Malpighiales > Euphorbiaceae > Euphorbia > Euphorbia schlechtendalii. Next base: position 1,071 of record CATIWQ010440802.1, read on the forward strand.
TTCATATCCTTTTTATTTTTCTTTTCCTTTTCTAACTTCTTATATAATTAATTGTTAATGGAAATATGCATCTCTTTTTACTAATTTTCATTTATTAACAAATATAATTAATATTTTATTAAAAAAATAATTTCAAACTTTGCCATAGCTATTAAAAAAATAAAACTTTTTCAATTATTTATATTTTCATATCATTACCGAAAATCATAATTAAATGTGTTGAATGTTTTAATCTACGAACTGAGACAAAATCTATAATTTTTATATCATATGTTTGTTAGAAAATGTTAGAGATAAATATATATTTCCTTATAAAGAGAGAAAATACAATAAAAAAAATATTAGTAACTTGAATTACATAATATATGGAAATCGTAGAAATTAAAGTATTAAAATAAAAACCAAATATAAAATAATACAATATCGAAATAAATCTTTTACTTAAAAAAATAAAACAGTTTTGTTGAGACTCGAATCGACTTCCTTAAGACAAATTTTCCCTGTGTATGGTAAACTGTCTCACAGGATACAATTACAGACGTTAGGTGAATTCAACCATGTGTATATGCTATCACAAGAAAGATTAAAAACTACTACTACTATTATTATTATTATTGTTATTATTATTTTCTTTTAATTTTTCAACAATTTTCAAATCACATGGGTGAAGTGGGGTAAAAATGTCTTTGTATTAATCTATACGTTATCGAATAAACTATTAAAACTGTACGTAATTTTCAATTCTTTAAGCGGGTTCGACTGAAAATAAAGCTATATTGTGTACCATGGTAGTGAAAAGAAATTATTAGAAAGTTATAACTTATTATAATTTTGAATTTAAATCGAAACCAAATAATACTTTTATTAATAATTTAGTATCACTACTCAGGCTCTGATAATATGCTCTTCCTTTTCTTCATTAATCATGAAATAGCATGCTAAGATTTAGACAAATCGGTATTAATTTTATTCAGTATTACTTCCTCAATCATAAAGTTACTTCTTGTTTTCATGTCAACACTTATTAAATTTTTTAACTACTTTACTTGTTGTCCAAAATATTTTATTATTATCAACCTTAACATACAGCTAATTATATTTTCCAGGGTAAAATTTCGCTCCTAATATTCGGGTCCTGGCTCTATAGTTTCTTGAAGAATTCAAGAAGTAGAAGATTGTGGGTTCAAACCCCACAATTAACTAAGATGAGCAAAAATGTACTATATTTCTCATATTCAAGACCCATGTTCAATTCTATAATGCTAAATAACATTTTACAATTTGAAAGTGTTAAAAATTGACTTTTGAAATTAATAATTAGTTTTTTTTTTTAGGAGAAATGGTTTTATATCATCATTTGATACCAAATAAAATAAGATTAGATTCCTTTCCAATTTGAAATACTTTTTTGCATTTGCAAGGGTGTGATGATTGCATATTAGGTTTGCTATCGGTATTAATTCATTGCACTTTTTTGTAACGTGCCTCGACTTTCTCTAGCGCGCCTCTCACCTTGTGCCTCGATGTGCCTAATATTCTGGTTCCATGTTGAGCCTTGCATCCATGAGAACTATGCGCTCAATTTTTATTTTGATGATCAATTATTTCTTAATCACTATAGTGAATCTGATGCCAAATTTGTGAAATTAACGTGGGAACAAAAGATGATGTTGAAGAGTACATAGACTACTATTCACCATTTATTAGGTTGTCTTTGAACTAGCCTAACCATTAGCTTTGAGTAGTACAATGATATGCCAATGTTGATTGTGATGTATTAGTAGGCCTTTCTTCTTCAAAGGTTACAATCAACCATAAACCCAAGATACCATCTCATAAATGTAAAATTATTATACAGCACATTTGATTTTCTTTTGCTTTCTCATGGATAACTCTTCTTGTTCTATTTATTAAACAATTTGTTGATTAGCAATCTTGATGGCCAGGATTATATTATGAAAAAAATATCGTTGTCAATAAGTTTCTATTTTATAGCCGAATTTGTCTATAAGTTGTGTTAACATGTTATTTTCACACCTTTGAAACGATCATATGTAGTTCTAGTCGCGTAATATAGTATTCTTTTAGTTTAGTGTTGTAAAATAATTTAGGGTGTGTTTGGTTCGTCTAAGAAAAGTGAAAGAGAATTAACAAAGGGAAAGGAAAAGATTGTAATGTGAGTACGTTTGATTCGCCGATGCGTTTGGTTATGTCCAAGTGAGTGAATTGTGATTACATTTAATTGCCGAAAATGAAAAGATTTTTGCCTTTGGGAGCGTTTTTGGCCATAATTATGTATTTTGTTCAGTAGAATGAATTTTCTATAACTTTTGTGTCGAAAGTAACAGGCTTAGGCCCTGTTCTTTTCAACTTCTGAAACCTGAACTGAACTGAGCTGAACTGAACTGAAATTAACTCAATTGAAATTAACTAAATTGAACTTAATGAAACTGAACTGAACTTAATGAACCTGAATTTAATTGAACTTGATAATAAATATATTAATTATTAAAATAATAATAAAACCCAATAAATATAAAATAAATAAATTATTAATAATCATTACAAATTATATTATTAATAACTACCTATATAAAATAATTAATAAAACAATTTTAATACCATTAATAATAAAAATTGTTATAATAAGTAAATTCATTTAATTAAAATTTTGTCATTCAAATAATAATTATTGTTACAATTATACATGAACTAATAATAATTATTATAATAAATTGTAGTTTGGATTCAAATTATCACTTATTATTGGATTAAAAAAACGTAATAGTTATTTTAACTAATAAATATTTTTATTTTATTATCCCATATCACATTTTCTAATTAATTAATACTATAATTATAAATAAAAAATATTATTATATTGTAATTACATTATTACTATTATTATATCAATAACAATAGTAATTATCACTATTTAAAAATTATTTTTACTATATTTATAATCAATATTAACTACATTAAATATTAATTATTTTTCTATATTAATATTTTTATAATTGTTCTTCTTTTATTATTTATTACTATTAATTTTTATTAAAGATTAATTAGAATAATCATTATTAAAATTAAAATTTATGGACCCGAAACTGAACTTAATAGACCTTAACTAAACTGAACTTAACTGAATTTAATGGACCTGAACTGAACTGAACTGAAATGAACTGAACTTAACCAAATTCAAGGTGAAGAGAACAGGGCCTTATTGACTAAGTTTGATTCAGCTGAAAAATTACGTGTTTTCGCCAGAAAAAAAAAAATCATGCTTTTGCCTTAATTTGTGTAATCAATAAAATTCTGTCCATTTTACGTAAATGGACTACATCATCGGACTTGGAACATGAAAACGAGTGAAACTGCCAAAGCCTGTTCACCGGAAAATTTCGAGAAGGTGGCGCGTGAATAACATGCGATACCTCCACCCTGTTACGTGCTGAAACCGTTACAAGCGTAACGATTTGCCACGTGGCAAGTGGCGCGGGATAAGACCCGCCAACCTCCAAACACGAGGTAGAATCTTGATGGAAGACGTGTCCTTGCGATTTTATGTGGTTTTGTTTATTGGAAGCTTGCTACGTGGTAGAAAACTGAGTATCCTATTAGTTTTCACGATTTTGGGTTCAAAATTGTGTTGTTTTGTTCCACATATTTTGCCACCCATCATTTTCATATATTTTTAGATTTAATGATAATTTTTACAGAATTTTTTGAAATTTATGAAATATTTTTTTGATTTACTGTATTGATAAATTCTTAAAAATTAATTAAAAGTAGTTTATGAAATTTTAAACATTTATTATACATTATAAAATAAATATGAACCTATTGGAAATATTTTCAAAATTTTTCATTTGTTGATTAATTTCAATAATTTTTTATATATTAATATTAGTTACATAATTCTATTAATTACAAAAATAATTTGCGCTCATGTGTGAATATAAGATTAATGAATATTTTTGATAATGTTTGAGTGTTAATTAATCAATTTTTTTATGAATATGTTATATGGATTTTATTAAGTATATTTAGTAATATACATGAGATAGTCAACTATTTATATAAAAAATTAACTAATTTTTATATTTGTGATATGTAAAGTATGACAAAATTTGTTTTTATTAATTTTATAAATTATTTATGTGATAAATAATTTTAATTTGCATGCCATATAAATTATATAAATACATTTTAGAAATATATTTAAGTTAATTATTTATGTAATAATTAACATTAACTTTTGACGTATGTTGTAGACGATCTATAATAATGCAAATCTCACTCAATCCCGATCATCTATTCAATGAAAAAGAGTCAAGAAGAGCTTGAGAAAATGATTCTCAATAATGTATTTATTATATTTATATATAATACATAGTGTATTTGTTGAAAACTATCATTGAAACTAACAGTTCATGCGGAAATACCCAGTTAAGATTTCTTAGTTTCAAATCACATGAGTTGAATTCACATTTAACAGAAAAGCAAGATACAATAAAAGATGTGTACTTAGAAATCTGTATAAGAGATTGATGTAGTGTTTAATTTCAAACATCTCCACAATCAAATACACCACCTCTTCACCGAACATGACTCGTGCTAGCGAGAATGAACAAAATAACCTTGATCACAATTTTTCTTCATTTAGAAAATTGCAGAGAAATTTTGGAGTATACGAAATGGAAGTTATTACATATGAAAAACTATGATATCTTTTATTTAGCAAGAACTGAAATAACCGCTACTCGCATCCTATTGGTTGAGACAATAACTTACGTTTCCTATTGGTCAATATATTTCCTCAATTCCTATTGGTCAATTTAATCCATATTATTTTAATTCGATCAGAATTAAAATATCAGCTTAATTTAGTAGTAAATATTTTAATGTTATTGTTGAACCCAAGTTAATTTTACTTCACAATATTTAAACGTTTTGAAAATAACAAATTAGGAAATTGAAATTAATTAGTAACTAAGTAGATTCTTAATTAGGCAAGTTTTACTTGAGTTTGTTTAAGGAAAAACAACTCAGTTTTACTGAATTCTAATTAAGTTATGACTTAGAGTAGGAAAAGTTGTATGTTGAGTACTCTATAGTTTATGCGATATAACCAAGCATCTGCTGAGTACTTTTTACTTGGTAAAATACTGAGTATAAATGAGGCACTTAGAATATTATGACACTTGTGCTTTTAACATTATCTAGTGAAAACAGAATACTCCCTTTGATGCTTTTCAGGTAAAAAGCGTTGAAATCAAAATGGATATTTTTGTGATCCTCACATCCAAAAGGTGTTAGTATGGAATGTTGGTGATTCCTCACAAGCGTCCAAGGCAAAAATGCATCTTTTAACTTGCACCGTTTTCAGTGTCTCTGCGCAATTCTGCATCGTCAAGAAGTCAACCAACTACAAGCTTTCACGTTGCATCTCGCGCGCTCCTCTCTCGAAAGGATTTTCTTGAAGAAATGAGTTTTTGACGCATCAATGATTAACGGATTAATCTCGCACTTTAACGTTCGAAATCACTATCTCTAAACGTCTGAGAATCTATTTCAAACAAGCAGATTTAAAAGTTGTAAAGAGAAGAGATTTTCAAGAACAAGTCAAGATGAGAAGTTTGCAATGGCTACTTCCAATATCTACAACTATAATAGAAGATGGAAGCAGAAGTTCAAAATTGGTGAATCACCTCGAATTTCTTAAGAGCTGAAAATATTGTTCAAGCAATCTCAGCATTCAGATATTCCATTTCAATCAATCAAAACCAAACACTTAGTTTTTCCATCTGTTTGTAGAGAGAAATCAGATTAGCTTAGAGTATAGCTAAGCTTAAACATTATAAACAACACTTTTTATAAGTTGAAATACTTTGTTCTTTAATCTTCTATGAATTCTATGAGTTAGTTTTAGGAAGGGTACCTAAAACCGAGTATTGCGATGTAGATAAAAAGGAGGGTACTTTTTGTAAGTTGTCTACCCATTGTCGAGGCTTCTCTACCTATTGAAAGAAAGAAATCACTAGTGGATTAAAGCTCGAAAAAAGAATCCAGGGACTAGAGGTAGGTTAGGGGCCGAACCAGGAATTTGAGGTGTATTCCTTCTTTAACTCTATATATTGCCTTTGTAAGTGTTTTTCTCAGTACACCATCTCTCGCTTTTATATAAACTGCTTGAAAACCAATCTAAGCTGAGTAAGATTACTCAATATAGGTTGAAGGTAAACTAATTTAGCGAAGTTGAGTAGTTTACAATTTTTAGACCAAACTGCACTCAGCATAGCTCACTCAACACCATCTAAAAATAACTTGAATTAATTTTTTATAATCTATAAAGTACCAAGTATATCTGCATTCACCCCCCTATGTACGATTATTAAAGCTAAAGCGGACCAACAATTGGTATTAGAGCAAGTGTTCAGCTTTTGGACTCACTTTCTAAGTCTAAATGATCCGAATGGCTTTTAATAATTACAGTTCTATCTTTAGACAGACTACACTCCTTAAAGAAGGAATGTCTTTAACCAGGCTTTCACTATTTGATGGCCAGCATTGCACGTTGTGGAAAAATCGTATGAAAAACTTTATTCAATCCCAAAGCATGCATGCATGTTTAGCAATAGAATTAGGACCCATAATTCCCATGGTTGTGCGAAATGGGAAACGTGTTTCAGTTGATCCAAAAGATTATGATGATGCTAACTTTAGGCTTCTCAAAGAGAATGCAGCAGCTATCATTTACTTATATTATGTGTTAGATCTTACAGAGTTTAATAGGGCCTGAGATGGCGCAGGTGATCTAGAGGAAACTAGAGATTACCTATGAGGAGATAGATAAAGTCAAGGAGTCAAAGATCAATCTTATGCTCAGAGAGTATGAGCTATTCTAGATGGGCGCGAGTGAGGATATTCAATCCATGAATACTAGGTTCATTAACATTATTAATGAACTGAAGAGGCTAGGTAAGGTTTCACTAAAGAAGAGATGGTGAAGAAGATCCTTAGAGTTCTCACTATTGAGTGGGATGCAAAGAAGAGTGCTATCCAGGAGGCTCATTATTTGAAGACCTACAACTACGATGAGCTGATAGGTACTTGCTAACTCCAGAGATATCCTTGAGAAAATAGAATGATGGCTTCAAAAGGAGTAAGGGTAAGGAGAAAGAGGGCAGAACCATTATTTTGAAGGCGGACTCATATGAAGAATCGACCAGTGATGATTCCGATTACAAAATGGCGCTTCAAACAAGGAGGACGTAAATTCAATAAGAGGAAGTTTCCTAGCAAAAACAAGCCAACTCAATAGCGATGCGGAGTTGAGGAAAGATCTAAGAAGGAGAATAACAACGACATAAAATGCTTTGGCTGTGGCGAGAAAGGTTACATCTAATCATCTTGTAATAAATAAAAGAAGGATATATTCAAGAAGAAGTTCGGTTAGAAAAATGAGGCACTTGCTACCACATGGAGCGAGTTTGAAGAATCTTCATCATCTAATGAAGAAGCAACCGACTCCGCCAACCTCTACTTGATGGCGATTGAGAATGAGAAGGGTGAGAGTTCAACATCTACTTCCAAGGGAAATCGATTCGCTACTGACTCTAGAGTTAAGCAGAACAAAGGTAAGAATCACCAAGTTGAGGTAAATTCTAAAATTCCTTTGTCCATTGAAGAGTTCGCCTAACTACTCTTTAATGTAATGAAGCTGACTAAAAAGTCAGTTAAGAATATCAAAGAGCTAATGAGGAGAAGTGAAGATCAGAAAGACACAATTGCTTCCTTATATCTTGATATCTGCTTTCTTAAAAAAAAGTTGAGTATCATGAATGTCATAACAACAAGCTCACTAAGCAATTAGATAAGTTGACTACTGAGATCACAGCTTTAAAGAAGGAATGGATTCCTCCTTCAGCCAACAATCTACCTTCGAGTAACCAAACTTGCAGTTCTAGAAGGGAAAGAAATACTCTTCAAAGATGAAAGCAAACCAACCTAAACCAAAAGCGGCATGTGGCTTTTGTGGGAAGGCTGGACATGCCACTTTAATATGTAGGAATAAAAATGGTTACTTTAATGAGTACGACTGGAGTAACCTAAGCACTACTAACAAAGGAGGACCTAGCTCGAGAGCATGGGTACCTAAGAAAACATAAATATTTTGTAGGTGAGCCTGAGATCTGCTAATGACATTGGAATGTGATATTTGGATAATGGGTGCTGAAGGCATATGATGGGAGATGAAAGCTAGAGTAACTCATTGGAGTAAAAAAGAAAGGAGAGTATCAGGTTTGGAGAAAACAAAAAAGGAAAGATTGTTAGATGTGGCACAATTGGTGTTTCTCCTTCAATCGAAGAGGTGTCTCTCATTAAAGGACTCAAGATCAATCTGATAAGCATAGGCTAGCTTTGTGACAAAGGTAGGAAGGTTACATTTTGTTGAACCTAAGTTAATAGTACTTCATAGTACTTAGAACATTTTTTAAATGCAAACTGTCCAGGATAGTGACATTAATTGGGTACTAAGTACGACTCTTAATTAAATAAGTTTACTTGAGTTTGTTCAAGGAATAACAACTCAGTTCACTGAGTTTTAATTAAGCTATGGCTTAGAGTAAGAAAAGCTGAGTATAGTTTATACGATATAAACTCAGCAAAGTTGAGTAGCTTTTATTTATTAGGGTAAACTTCAAAAAAGTACCCTGTAATTTATGCCATTTTCAAAATGGGTCTTGTGGTATTATGGGTCTTGTGGTATTATGGGTCTTGTGGTATTATGGGTCTCAAAAGGGGGCCTGAAGTTCATTACCGTTATAAAATCAGGTCTTTTCTGCTAACACCGTCAAATATGATGACATGGCAAGGGGCATTTTAGTAAAATACTATTTTCTTTATCTTCCCCGACTATTGATGGTCCACCCTTTTCGCCGGTGATGACTCTTCTTCGACTTTTCGATCTAACCACTTCTTTTTGGATTCTTTTGTTACCCTATCAGTAGAAAGAATTCCTACAAGATGCAAAAATTTTCCTAGTATTCTTGCTATCATGGTCTTATCTACACAACATAATTCATGCCTATAACATACTTGTAATATAATACATGGAAAATCACAAAAACAAAATGGTTATTCATACTATGGTTCATGATAAGCATAGTGCCAAAAAACAAAAATGTTCAAACAAAAATGAAAGTGCACCAAGATAATAACAAAATTTGAAAGAATTAACTACATGATCCAAATCAATCAGGCTAGAATTTACAAGTTCTAAGATTTCCTAAGAAAGCCATATGAGCAGGTCTTCTTGAACCAACTTTTATACCACAGGCTCTACGTTTGTCATCCAAAATCATTCCCTTTGCCCACTTTTACACACTTCTATACAAAATTGCTGGCTAATCACATGTAATTTCGAATAATTAGTATGGATTTATATCTTGTATCCTTAAAAGAAAAATTTCTAATTGGTATATATTTTGAAAATTGAGCTTGTAATTTCTCAAAACGACTAAGAGCCAGCACCGACGGCCATAGATGATGCTACACAAAAGAGACCTGAAGTGGAAATTTAACCAAATAAATTCAAAATAGTGGTTGCCATGGAGGAAAAATAATCAAAGTGAAGAAGCAATGACTTGAGATACATATTCCCTTTCCTCCCTTTTAACCGAGCGGCTATTGTTTAATAGTGAGAAATTAAAAATTAGTGGCTAGACTGAATAGGGAGGTGGCGGTGCAGGTGAGAAGGGTGGAGATGGGTTGCGGGATGAGAGAAGGAGAAGGGGTGGGGAGGAGATGTGGTGGACTGGGGTTTGATTAGAGTTGAAGATGAACAGAAACACGATTTCAAAAATTACCCCTTATCAATGTCAGCATTTGTAACGACGTGGATGGAAAAACAGCGATTTGATATAACAGTAATGAACTCCAAACCCCCTTTTTGAGATCCGTAATACCACAAGACCCATTTGGAAAATGGCTTGAACCGCAGAGTACATTTTTTAAGTTTACCCTGTTTATTAAAAGCTTAGTTCTTTTGATACTTAGAGAATATAATGACACATATGCCGCTATCTGTGAGGGATAAAATATACATTTGATGTTTTTCAGGAGAAAAAGCGCTGAAATTAAAGAAGATTATAAAGTGGTCCTCACAATGAAAAGGTATACTAAAAAATGTTGGAGATTCCTTGCTAGCATCCAACGCCAAAGGTATCTTCTAACATGCGCCATTTCTTAGTGTCTCCGCGCAATGCTACAATGTCAGTAACTAGTCAAATCACAACCTTCTACGTTGAATCTCATGCACCTCTCTATCAGAACAAAATTTCTTTAAGTAAACAAGTTTTTGACTCATCAAGATTAATAGATTTATCTCGCGCTTCAACGTTCGAATTCTCTATCTCTAAATATCCCAAAATTTGTTTCAAATGTACAAATTCGAAAGCTGTGAAGAGAAGAGAAATTGAAGTTCAAGTTAGGAAAAAAAGTTTGCAATGACTAATTCCAAGAACTTCAAGTATAAATAGAAGATTGAAGCAAACGTTCAACTTGGTGAATCACCTCGAATTTCTTAAGAGCTTAAATACTGTCAAATTATTCCCAACATTCAGAAATTCCAACTTAAGCATTCTAAGCTAACGCTCATTTGCCAAATCAGTTTGTAATAAAGAGAAATTATCTTAGATTTAACATTGTAAAAGGATTCAATAATTTTTATAAGTTGAAATCCTTAATTCGCAAATTTTTTAAATCGAATATGAGCAATAGTTTAGGAGTGGCACCTAAATTGTGGTTAAGTGGTAGTTAGAAAGAACTGTACTTTCCGTAATAGAATTTACCCCCTATAAAGGCTTCTCAGCTTAAGGAAGGAAAGAAACACTAGTGGATTGAAGCTAGGAAAGGAATAAGGAGATTAGAGGTAGGATCGGGGCTGAACTAGGATAAAATCTCATTTGTTAAAGTTCTATCCATTATCGTTTATCTTTATAACATTTTTTCTCATCCGTCATTCTCTCTATTTTATAAGTTAAGCTTGAAAAACCAATTCAAGTAGAGTAAAGTACTGAACAAAGATTGAAGATAAATTAAGTCAACGAAGATGATTAGTTTATAGTTTTTAGACCTACACTCAACATAAAGTTACTCAGCACGCATCTAAAAACTAAACTTGGAAAGAATTTTACAAATTCTTAGAAAGAACCAAGTAACCGCATTCACCCCCCTCTGTTGTGTTATTTAAGCTATCTCGGACCAATAAGTGGTACTAGAGCAAGTGCTCAGCTTTAAGACTCATCGTCTTTAAGTTAAAGATCTTAATGACTTATAATAACTTTTCTTTTAGCTCAGGGTAGACATCACTTCTTAAAGAAGGAATGTCTGTAACCATGCCTCCACTCTTTGACTGCTAATAATACATGTTTTGGAAAAATCGCATGAAAAATTTATTCAGTCCTAAAGCATGCAAGAATGACTAGAAATAGAGTTAGGACCCCGTATTTCCACTATTGTGAAAAATGGGGAGTGAGTCCCAGTTGATCCAGAAGACTATGATGATGTAGAACTAAGGCTTCTCAAAGAGAATGTGGCAACCATCAATTACTTACATTGTGTGCTAGATCTTACAGAGTTTGATAAGGTCTTGGGCTGCAGGACATCGCAAGAAATCTGGAGGAAGTTGGAGACCACCTTTGAGGGGATTGACAAGGTCAAGGAGTCTAAGATCAACCTCATGCTCAGAGAGTATGAGCTGTTCCAGATGGGCACCAGTGAGGGTATTCAATCCATGAATACTGGGTTCATTAATATCATCAATAAACTGAAGAGATTGGATAAGGAGTTCACTGAAGAAGAAATGGCGAAGAAGATTCTCCGTATTCTTAGTATAGAGTCGGATGCCATGAAGAGCGTGATCGAGGAAGCTCATGAACTGAAGACCTATAGCTATGATGAGCTCATATGCACCTTGGTGACTTAGGAGATGTCCTTGAGGAAATATATTGATGAATCTAAAAGGATTAAAGGCAAGGAGAAAGAGGGCATGGCCATTATCCTGATAGCTAACTCATTAGATGAATCCACCAGCAGTGATTCAGATGAGCAGATGACACTTCTGTTATATATGATGTATGCCCTAGAGGTAATTATGGTGATATGCCTTAATTAGTTATGATGTACAAACAGTTTTGGATTATTATTAATAACAATTAAGACTTCTTTGTTATTTATCAGTGCTTTTATTTATTTATTAATGTATCTTTCTGGTATCATATATGTATAGTATTATATGTATATGCGTATTGATAAAACAAAGTCCATGACTACTTCATAGTGTAAAAGTGCGAGGACATAGTGGGAGCTATGTGGAGTGAGAACTGCAAATACGTGTTACTATGAATTGTCTAAATATCCTTAGTCAAAGTTTCATTGAGACTGAACATCAATGAAGCGGACAGACTAACATGTGTAGGCATACTTCGTGGATTAGATCTAAGAAGCTGATCTCCCAATTTGAAGGTGGTACCTTGAGTTAACACATGAATGTATTCGGGTAATACATTGGAGACCTCTATAAAATAGACACTCAGAAATAACTATATCCATGTGTTGGTGTCATGTCTTATGGCAGTAGCAGTACAAGTATCCTCAGACTTGAGATACTGGTTACCTTGTGTAGGAGTTGATATACTTTGAGTCATACTTATTCATACCCTGGTGATCAGGATGATACAGGAAATTACGGGTATAGTGATGATCACATGTTTCTAAGCTGAGTAGTCAAGATGGGTTCCAACGCTTCTGATATAGTGATATAATGGGAGATGTACCTTAGGGCCCCTTATTGAAGTGACACACTCAAAAACATCTAATCATAGTATAAGATTGATAGAATAGGTTTCTAATCAATCTTGATACATAATGGCGAGTGGTGTTCTTCATGAACAAGTCTAATTCCAAGATAGCTACGGCTATTACATGAGCTGACACTTAATCCGAGCTCAATAAACTAGATGGTAGTTAACCTAATGGAAGGAGTGTATTGTATTGGTTACTACTGCAAAACTGGATCAAGTCATAGGCACATGACCTTCTAAGTATTGAGGGATCATATGCCTTTGCTAGAAAGTCCATTTGATCGTCTAGAGCTATCGGGTTCCATATCGGTCTAGAACACTGAGCCTAAAGGTTCCTGGATGGGAAGCCAAGTTTAGGTTCACCTCTAGCAACTCTATACTTCGGGATCCTATGAGGTCACACAATTTGGGTCTTTATCGGACTAAGTAAAAAACCTATAGACTAGGTCTATGCCAAGAATATATGTTTGTCAAAATTTTTAGAAGAATTATTAATTAGTTGAATCGAATTAATAATTAAATGAAATAAAGAGAAAATAGGAAAATTGCACAGAGCGGAGAAAGGAAAGTTTCTCGTTGCGAGTGGGCCCTAAATGAACATGGGATGTGCGTTGCCCATGGCACCTCTTGCATGGTGCTCGAGCCTGTAAGCATAGTTTTGCGGCACAAGGCAAGCCCACTCGGGCTTGCCTTGTGAAAGGGAATCGCGGGTTAGCCCGCGGGTCCGAGTAACCCACGCTGCTAACCAGTTTGTGGGATGTGAATATTTCTATCCCACATTGTGATCTAGGGGGAGTAAAACACTCCCCCTTTCCCTGTATATAGGCCTCCCATTCTCTTTATTTTACACACTTCAGCTCAGCTTTTCACTTTGAGTTCGACATCTCTTTCTTCGTGCGTTATGCGAGATCCTTCACGATTTTCTCTGTATAAATGAAGAATTCTTTAGAAGGCTCTTTCTATTTGATGTGAGCCTTCTTAGTTTATATTTTTGGGTTGGTCTTCGAGCAGTCTAGCAGTTGCTATCTACTAACGGGTTCTACCTCAATTAGGTTATGATCGATGAAGATCTGTGTGGATCAATCATAAAGGCTATCCTAGTTTGGAGGCTCATGCTAACGAAGTTCTGCGGAATTGTTCTAAGGGAACGCCACATCTAAAAGGAAAGAGATGCACACATCAACTGGTAATGCTCTAAACTTAGATGGTAGGTTTCTTTTATAAGTTTTATAAACCTATCAGCATCTATGGAACTTTTTACCTAGATTATATCAATCATGGCATGCTAAGGAGATCCTTTAAGTTAATTTTAAGTTTTGAAATTTTGCCTTGCAACGTTGCATGTTCAAAAACTGTCTTGATTAACCAGTAGTGGGTTAAGAGCCCGCTTTATGCTATGCATTATTGATTATAATATGTTAAAATGACATTTTCTATGAATTGATTAAAGTATGCTATGCATGACTTAGGTTTCAATTCCTGTTGATGTGATAACTAGATTAAGGTTTTGCTCAAACTTAGTTTAGGTGATTAACATGTAAATTAGCAATGTTTTAGCACACGTGTAAATGCTTTAATTGAGGGCCATCCCGTACTTTACTCAATTAAAGAACGAAATATTTAAATCATAGTTGTCCATGGTACAACGAATCAAAGTGCCTATTGTTATTTTGGCAAGGATTGGACTTGGCTGCTCATTCACTTTAAGGGGGCCTCTCCTACGTAAAAATATCCATCATATTAGATTCGTACCCAAGGGACTTTTATGATTTAGTCGATTTCTAGTATGGGAATTGGATTCCGCATATGGTTTTACAAACATGGTTTAAGTTGTTAAATTAAAACTTATAGACACAAGTACAAGAACTTAAACATGGACCTTGCTTGTTTTGCATGCTATGTGAATTCTTGTCATAATGGAATGATTTTGATATACTAGTCCCAAGCATGTTCCCTTAGAGTTAATAATTCTAAATAGCCCCGGAATTATTATTTTCATAATCATATCCATCGTATAAGACCTAGACTAGGGCAAGGCCAGCTACACCAATAAAATCCCTACAATAATATTAAGGTGGTAGATAGTCTTCCCATCATAAATCGTGATAGGAACCTTATTAACGGATGTAAGCACATGTAGATGGGGTTAATACCTTAACCAAAATGGGTTAGTTATCCATATCATTGGAGCTAATGCTGGTTTAGAGACTTTTCGCAAGATTTTGACTATACTCATTCTGATAGGCTTATGTACGGTAACTGTGCCAAAAACCTTGTTCCCCACTTTTCTGCTGATAAGATAAAAGTTCTAAATATGAATAGGTGTTGTTAGTACCGCTTATCAAATGGAAAAATGATGACCACTGCAAGTATACAGTTATGATGTTGTTTTAAAAGATATCGATCCCATAGAGAAGGAATTCTGTTTTAAGGACCAACTAGAGTTATGGAACAAAAGAAATAAGGTAATTTTTATTGGAGGGTTTGAATGATAAACTGATGAATAGACAGATGCATGGTCAGATTAGAGAAGATGTAAATTATATAGATATTCCCTAAGAAGAAGTATAGTAGAGAAAAACATGAAAAATCATCAAAAAGATTTCATACTAGATAACTTCAACAAACAAGGTTCTAGAGGCCCAAATATTCAATAATTCACCACAGAGCAACACATGAAATGACTTTTCTAGATCTAGGGTACATGAATTATGATACTTATAAGATAACAATAATACTATGCTTAGTATGGGTCACTCTCACATAGCCATATTTAGCAAGTTACCACTCCAAAAATGTTAGCTCACTAAACATCGTTATAATCATAGATCCAGTGATTATACGCAATCTTGTTAACCCCGAAATCACTCTTAAAGTTAACTTGAAAGCATATAACTTGATTAATATAAGAGACACAAGATGAAATACTCGTTATGATACATAGACATATAAACTTCTAAATAGAAAGTATAAGTAGAAAACAAAGTAAAGTTGTAAGGTATGCAAGTGAAAGCTAAAGTTGATAAAACCGTATCCACTCTTTAATGGGAGTCATCAATTCCCGCAATTCCTGCGTCTACTTTGAATTTGATCTTGACTCGTACAAAACCTCCGCTAGGATTCTATTCTTTGTGAATATCGAATAAATGAATGTTGAAGAATGAAAAATTTTATTCATAAGTGCTTTGTAATTACACTCATACAACAATTGCTCGAATTTGTGGAGAAATCAAGTGATCGAAACAAGAATCGAATCACTTATATATTTTCTCACTATAACTTTGAACGTAGCGAAATCTATATTATTTTCACTCTCTATCATACACGCATACTATCATTCAATGTCTACCATGCATGTCATCCCCTATACCATGAAATTGGTTGGTATAGAACCCTATTTATAAAGTATGAAAGGTTGCGTCTATCCAAACGAAGAGTCGTGTCCATTGGCGAAGGGTTGCATCACTTCAATCTGATGGGATGCAAAGTTTCATCCTCATCTACAATGGAAAGGCACCTTTTCATGGTTGGTCTACTTCCAGAAAGTGTCTTTTCATTTGACAGTTGGTGGCGGTTGATCATTTTTATCCAGCGGTTGGTAGTTGAGAAGTGATAACCAATAACCGTCACAAGTTAAGATCGCGAATCACATGTTGTAGTCTTGAACAATGGTTGGCAACTTTCTGTTTATGAAGGAAAAAGGGAGCATACTTTCAAAATATTGATCTCAAGACATTTTTAGGTAAC
>CATIWQ010440820.1:0-10448 GCA_949673415.1 Euphorbia schlechtendalii
CGGATTTTCTAAAAATTGGAAAAACATTATTTAAATAAGATATGGTGAATTTATTTACACAATACATTAAATAAATAAAGTAAATACTTAATTTAAAACTAAGTAAAAGTTTTATATAGATATTATAAAAGAAATATAATATAAATGTATATCAAATAAATGTTGTAGTTGAGTGGTAGACATAATAGATAACAAGCTGAAGGTCCTGAGTTCGATTCCTGCCTATTGCAAAAAATTTTTAAAAAATCATTTTTAACAAGTATAAGTAAACCGACCGGTTGAAGCAACCGGTTTCCGATTCAACCGAGTCCGACCAGCCAGTTCAACCGGTCAATGTCCGGTCTTTGATCAGACGTTGAACCGGGTGAAAACCGACCGGACCAATGGCCGGTTCCGGTCAGACCCGGTCCGACTGGCCGGTCCGGTCCAGTTTTCAAAACCATGATTATTACTACTCCCTTTAGGATGTTAAAACACCGAACATAATCAAAATAACTGTCCGAGTTGATCATTTTAATTTTCATAATTTGGTTTCATTTCTAAATTTCAATAAATTTTTGATTAATTTAATCAGTTCAGTTTTAGTTTAGAAACTCGATATAATCAAACCAATCTATTTATAAAATATTTTTTTAAAATCAATTACATAAACATGTATATATTCATCTATTATATATAACCTAAAAAGTTTGATCTTCTAAAATATAGAGTAATATTACTACTATTTCTTGAACTTTTAAGACTATTATTCCTTTTGTTTTTATCTACGAAATTCAAACTTTTTATGAACTATGTGTGAGTTCTTAGTAACATAATTAATGTTCTATCACTTATTATGTCATTAATTTATTTAATTATATGAGTCCTACAGTATGATATTTTCATTAAAATTTATTAGATATTTTGATATAATAGGTTAGTTTATGTATACAATGAAAGCTATGAGTTATAATTATTCAATAAACTAATATTTTAAAAAGAAAATTTTAAAAAATATTAATTTGGTTAAATGAACCCAACTGAATCGAATGATTTGATTTTGTTCAATTACTTATTTACTTTGATTTGATTTTAGTTTTTATTTATTTACTATATTCGATTTTGGTGTATTTAGTTCAAATATTTAACCGAAACAAGCGATGAACACCCCTACTCCCTCCAATTTTTTTTAATTTGAGTTTAACAAAATCATCAAATTTCAAAATCAATAAAAAGTTATCAATAAACATTCTCTTCATTTTTTACATTTTCATACTAAAATCATTCATTATAATTATCACTTACAATTTTATTTATGCACAATTTCTCTCCTAATTAATCCAATGAAAGAAAATGATATAAATACGTTCGTAATCTAACTTGAAAAATTAAAAAAAAAACAATGAGTCAGATGTTATTATTGTGCATTTGTACTAAGAGGTGGAGAGCTCAGTTTGTTATGTATAATGGATACGTGAGAGGAGATCCATATTCGAATAGTTTCGCGAAATACTTTTGTGAGAAGGGGAAGTCTAAACTGTACTTAAATTTTGAACAAAATTATCTCAATGAAAACAAATGTTAGTATGCATGGTTGCTTCCACATATAAAGATGTTGGAATCTCAGGCACAGGCAACTGCAACAACTACAATCACATGATCACAGTTGACAACAATGGACTCACCTACAACTGATTATTTTTGCTGTAACAAAATTGCTGAGCTGGAGGTCTAGAGGATCTAGCTACTCAACTAGGCCTAACAGCCACACATATCTTGGCGGGAAATCTATACCAACATACACTCTTTGCTTAACCATTAAGCATCCTTGTACTCTATAAATACTATACTCTATGTACATTTACTTTTAGTGAAGTATGAATCAATAAAAATTTGATTCTTCAATCTTTTCTCTCTGTTTTCTCATATTGTATCAAATCGTCCTAAATGGCAAGGAAGTATTAGAGAAGAGGTTCGATTGAAGTTCATACTTTTGAAGAAGAAGTAATAGAATAAGAAGTAATGGAAGAAAAAAGCCATGGATATGAAAATCCAGATTTAACTCTAATCGATTTTCAATTGAAGGAGAGAATCAATTATCTCACATAGTGGAACTCTCTGATTATAGTTTCAACTGCTAAGGAGAAGTTGAGCTATGTGCAAAAAAATACTGTGATTCCTGAAGAAGATACTACAAAGTACAAAAAACGGAGGAAAAATAACTGTTTAGTCACTTTATTGATAATTGACACAATTTCAAAAGATCTGGCTGAAGGTTTCACCTATTTAGATGTTGGAAAAGATATGTGAAAGGCAATACATGTTTGATGATAATAATGGCCTTTTTTTGTATCGCTTGAAGAAGGAGACTATCAATCAAGATCGAATTTCAGTTTTGTTTTACTTTAATAAAATGAAAAGATTTTGGGACGAGATGAAGATGTTAAGGCCGCTTCCAAAATGCATATGTGGAGCTAGAAAAAATTGTGATTGCAATGCCTTTCAAAGGATTATAGATCAGGAGGAAGAAAACAAACTTATTCAATTCCTTAGTAGATTGAATAATAATTATGACTGTATGAAGGATCAAATACTTTTCATGGATCCATTGCCTAGTATTGACAAAGCTTATTCTATGATAAATAGGATTGAGAAGAAAATTGAATACATCAAACCTGAGAGGCATCTATAAATTGCAAACTGCAGTTCAAAGAACAAGTTTTATGAAGTGGCAAACATCTTTCAGGAAAAAGGAAAAACACAAGAATGGAGGAAAGATCTAGAAACAAAGAAGAAGCACTTATTCTATACTCATTGTCACCAAACCAAATACACTAAGGAGGATTGCTTCGAGTTGATACGTTACCCTTACTGGTGGATAGTGCCTAGGGTGAGTGCCGATGAAAGGCCAAATCCAACATACAAGACTTATAATCATGAAAATCAGGCTTAGATACATATTGATCAAAGGCCAAACTATAAATACAGGCTAATGATAAAATAAAGATGACTATGATTTTATCAATTACATTATGCATGAGGTTTACAAGATGGTCAAAGGAAAGCAAATAGCAGAAACTTTGATGCATTCCTCCAACACAAATTTCACTACATTCGTAGGATATTCTGGTGAGAAATCTAATATCTAGCCTCAGTCTACTTGGATTCTAGATAGTGTATCAGCTATTCTATATATTTTGATAGAAGAATTTTAAATGGTCTAACTTCAGTAAAGGGAACCCATTATACTGTTTTACCAGATGATATAGTTAAAAGAGTAGATTATACTAGACATACATGTCTATGTGATAAGATCAAATTGAATGGGGTCCTTCATAAGCCTAAGTTTATATATAATCTTCTATTAGTACGTTAATTGGCTAAACAGTTAAGCATACAAGTTATTTTATCTACTGATTATTATTATCTACAGGCTCTGAGAACCAAGGAGATATTGATTGTGACATGATTGGTCAATGGGCTATATTAGTTGGATCAATTATTTTCTAACAGGAAGATCTTGAAGCAAGTTACAGAATGTAAACAATTTCCCATTTTAAATGTAAATGACTTCAATAAAAATCATGATGTACATCAATGGCATAAGAAGCTAGGCCATGCTTTGTTGGATTCATTGAGTCATATTAATGATATTGTTATAGTAAAAATATCTCAACTTTGGGAATGTGCCCTTGTGCAAAATAGCACATGATAAGTTTTAATAAAAATTCAATTAACAAAGATGCAATTTTTCAATAATTGCACATTGATGTTTAGGGCCCTTATTAGGTAGCTATGTTGAATGGTGCTACTTATTTTTTACTCTGGTAGATGATTACAACCGAGCAACTTGTTTTATTTGGTTGAATTTTAAGTCTGAAGTTTATTTGTCTTTCAATTTTGAATATGGTAAACACTCAATTAAATACCAAAGTGAAAATCATCAGAAGTGATAATGGACCGAGTTTGTAAATCAAAATTGTATGTCTTTATTTCAATAAAAGGGCATCATTCACCAAACCACATGTGTTCATACATCATAATAAAATAGTATAGTTGAGCAAAAACACATGCATTTACTGAAGATCACCAAAGCAATCATATGCTCCAATCAAAGTTACCCTTGAAGTTTTGGGGAGAGTCAATTATGCTGGCAATTGTGATAATAAATATCCTTCCAACTAAATTTTTATCTTGGAAAAGTCCACATGAAGTTATTTTTAAAAAAAAACCTTATATAACAAGTTTCATGTTTTTAAATCATTCAGCTATTACAAGATTATGCCTGCACAACTAAATTAAAGTCAAGAGCACATGAAGGAGTAATCTTGGGATTTACTTCAGGGAAAAAGAGTTACAAATTGTATGATCTTGAAGAAGGGAAGAGAGTAACATCTGGAGATCTAGATTTTAGAGATTCAGTTTTTTCATAACACAGTGTGGAAATTGAAAACCAAGGAAAGCTAGTGTTGATAGAACCTGAAGAAAAGAGGGCCTTAGATTGAATTGGTCTAGATAAAGTCAGGCATAATTCGTAATCAACATACCTGGATGAAAGATTATGTGATGATAAGTGAGAAACCTACTAACCACATTCCTTACTCATCTTTCTTATCAAAGGTAATTCAGACAAAAGAATCGCAGAAGTATGAAGATGCATTTAAAGATACTGAGGTGATTGGACCAATTAAGGGAGAACTTGATGTACTAGAAAGAAATGTCACTTGGTTGTTAACTGAGTTTCCATCCCATAAAAAGGTTGTAGCCTTGAAATGGTTTTATAGGATCAAGTACAAGGAAAATGGTGAAGTGAAAAGATAAAAAGCAAGATTGGTGGGAAAGGTATTTAATCAAGTTCCTAGAACTGATTTCTTTGGTACTTTCAGCCCAATTGTAATAACAGTAACAATAAGAATGTTTTAGCTATTGGGGTAGCAAGGGGGTGGTCAGTCCATCAAATTGACATGAACAATGCCTATTTACATGGTTTTGTTGATGAGGATCTATAAATGTTACCACCACCAGGTTATTACAGGGCAAGCAAAGTTCAAGTTTATAAGCTAATAAAATCCATTTATGGGTTAAAGCAGGTTGGAAGGCAATGACACAAAAAAGTAACATCGAAGTTGCTTGATTATTGTTTATTAGATCCAAAAATGATTATTGTCTGTTTACTAAAAGTGACAGATATGGGAACAATTTTACTACATTGTTGCTTTATGTAGATGATATTTTGAATATAGGATCTTCTACTTTTGAAGTTGCAGCAGTCAAATCCTTCTTACATGGTTTATTCACCATTAAAGATCTTAGAGAGTCCAAGTATTTCCTTGGAATGAAGTGTCTCAACAAAAGCAAGGAACTTACATGTCATAAAAGAAGTGTATTGTTGATTTAGTCAAAGATGCAAGATTGGAAAATTGTTAAGTTGCTTTTAGCCTAGTTTATCATGGAATTAATCTAAATGCCTCGAGAAACACATTAAGTGGATCCTAAGAAATACAGAAGATTGGTTAGCAGACTCTTGTATCTTAATTTCGTTAGACTTGACTTGTCATACTACACTCACCAGTTGAGTCGGTATAGGCAAAGTTCCTGTGAGCATCACTTACTGGCTAACATACCTTGAGATACTTAAAAGGCAACTGCAATTTGGGGCTCTACTATCCAGAAAGTAACAAATTAAATTTTACACGGATTTTGTGATGCAGGCTTGGGTTTTAGCCCAACAACAAGAAGATCTTTGACTAGATTTTGTCCTATCCTAGAATTTGCACTCATTTTTTGGACAACTAAAAAACAAGCAATTGTGTGCCGCTCTTCAGCAGAAGCAGAATACAGGAGCATGGCTAGTACTTGTTGTGAATTACAATGAATATCTCAACAGCCTGTGTACGCCTAGAGGAACTATTTGAGTAATATGGCGAATGGAGTGGCATCGTTCCAAGTTCCAACACTCAACAACAACAACTATGACAATTGGAGAATCAAAATGAAGGCTCTTCTCGGTGCGCATGATGTTTGGGGTATCGTAGAGAAAGGCTTCAACGAGCCAAAAAATGAAGCTACTCTTACACCCGACCAAGCAACAAGTTTGAAGGATTCTCGAAAGAGAGACAAGAAAGCTCTCTTCCTAATCTATCAAGCCTTAGATGAAGACGATTTTGAGAAGATCTCAAATGCAATATTCGCCAAGCAAGCATGGGAGAAGTTGCAAACATCACACAAAGGAGTTGAGAAAGTGAAAAAGGTGCATCTCCAAACTCTAAGAGGTGAGTTTGAATCCTTACACATGAAAGCATCAGAGTCCATTTCAGATTATTTTTCAAGAGTAGGAGCCTTCTCTAATCAATTAAAGAGAAATGGTGAGAAGTTAGAAGATGTGAGGGTCATAGAGAAGATACTCCGATCGTTGGATCCCAAATTTGAGCATATTGTGGTAACGATTGAAGAAACCAAAGACTTGGAGGAGATGATGATCGAGGAACTCCAAGGATCATTACAAGCCTACAAAGAAAAACATAAGAAGAAACAAAGGATCCCTAAACAACTCCTCAAGCTACAACTCAAAGATACGAATGAAAGCCATGATAACGATAGAAGCCAACATAAACGAAGCTGAGGCAGAGGTAGAGGTCGAGGCCGTGGAAGAGGCGGTAGCCGTGGTCATGGACGAGGTTGAAATAATAACAACAATTCCAATAATAACTATGAGAATGGAGAAAGCTCCACTCGTGGTTGAGGGAGAGGTAATCCAAATGCGAGGTATGATAAATCTCAAGTCCAATGCTACAATTGCCAAAAGTTTGGACACTATGCTTCAGAATATAGAGCTCCAATCAATGAGGTCGAGGAGAAGGAAAATTTTGTGGAGGAGAAGACCGAGGAGAAAGAAACATTACTGCTAGCATACAAAAATAGCAGTGAACACCAAGAGAACACGTGGTATCTCAACACCGGTGCAAGTAATCACATGTGTGGAAGAAGAAGATTGTTCGTGCAACTCAATGAAGCAGTAACTGGTGATGTCTCATTCGGAGATGATACCAAAATATCCATGAAGGGGAAAGGTAACATCATCTTTCGTGCTAAAGATGGTAACCACTAATTAATTTCAAATGTCTACTATGTGCCTAATATGAAATGCAACATCCTTAGTCTGGGTCAACTCTTAGAAAAAGGCTATGATATTCATATGAAAGATTATAGTCTTTTATAAGAGATGACAATGGAGATCTTATCTCTAAAGTTCGAATGTCAAAGAACAGAATGTTTCCTTTGAACATTCAAAATAATGTTGCGAGGTGTCTGAAGGCTTGTTATAAAGACTTATCATGGCTATGTTATCTTCGATTTGGTCATCTCAACTTTGGAGGATTGAAGCTGTTATCCAAGAAAGAAATGATAAGAGTTATACCATGTATCAATCATCTTGATCAATTGTGTGAAGGATGTCTACAAGGGAAGTAATTCAGAAAAAGCTTTCCAAAGGAGTCAACTTTTAGAGCTAAGAAGCCGTTAGAGCTTATCCATACCGACGTCTGCGATCCAATCAAGCCAAGTTCTCTTGCTAATAATAGTTAATTCCTTCTCTTTATTGATGATTATTCAAGAAAAACGTGGGTATATTTCTTAATGCAAAAATTAGAAGTATTCGAAGCATTCAAGAAGTTCAAAGCAGCCGTGGAAAAATAAAGTGGTCTTAAAATCAAAGCCATGAGATCTGATCGAGGAGGATGATTCACATCTAAGGAACTCAATGAGTTTTGTAAAGTAAATGAATCCTTCATCCCTTGATAGTTCCCAGATCCCCCTAACAAGATGGTGTGGTAGAAAGGAAGAACAAAACAATCCTTGACATGGCAAGAAGTATACTCAAGAGCAAGAAGCTACCCAAGGAGTTTTGGGTAGCAGCAGTGGCGTGTGCAATGTACTTATCAAATCGTTCTCCTACAAGAAGTGTATGGGGAAAGACTCCACAAGAAGCATGGAGTGGAAGGAAGCCTGGAATTTCCCACCTACAAGTCTTCGGTAGTATAGCCCATGTTCACATACCAGATGAGAATCGAACTAAGCTGGATGATAAAAGTAAAAGTTTCATCTTCATCGGCTATGACTCAAGCTCAAAAGGTTACAAGCTATACAATCCAGATGAAAAGAAGGTTGTGATAAGTAGAGATGTAATATTAGATGAAGAAGGAGAATGGAACTTCGACTCTCGTAAAGGCAAATTCAGTTTTTTCAAATAGGAAGAAGATGAGCAGACACCAACTGAGCAACTAAGAGAACTTCAACAAGATATCACAACTCCGCTAAACTCTCCTGGTAATGGAAATAGATAATCTCCATCATCTTCCTCATCTTCAGATGGGATTGAAGAAAGAGATTTTCCTCGTTCGAGAAGCCTTAAAGATCTCTATGAAGTAACTGAACAACTAAAAAATTTAACACTATTTTATCTATTTGCTGATTGTGAATTAATGACATTCCAAGAAGTTGCTCAAGAGAAAAGGTGGAGAGATGCGATGGATGAAGAAATCAAAGCAATTGAGAAGAATGGCACATGGGAACTCACTTCACTTCCCAAAGGACACAAGGCGATGGGTGTCAAATGGGTGTACAAGATAAAGAGAAATGCTAAAAGGAGAGATCGAAAGATGTAAGGCGAGGCTCGTTGCAAAAGGATACAGTCAAAAGGTTGGAGTTGACTACGATGAGGTATTCGCTCCAGTTGCTCGATTGGAAACTGTTAGGCTCATCATTTCTTTGGCAGCTCAAATAAATGGAAGATTCATTAAATGGATGTAAAATCTGCTTTCCTAAATGGAGTACTTGAAGAAGAGGTCCACATACAGCAACCCCTAGGTTATGAAGTCAAAGGCTATGATGACAAAGTGTTAAAGTTAAAGAAGACTCTTTATGGATTGAAACAAGCACCAAGGGCATGGAATAGCAGAATTGACAAGTACTTCCAAGACAATGGTTTCAACAAATGTTCCTATGAACATGCTTTATATACAAAGGTCAAAGATAGAGACATTTTGATAGTGTGCTTCTACGTGGATGATTTGATCTTCATTGGAAGTAATCCAAGCATGTTTAAGGAATTCATGGAAGTGATGACAAGGGAATTTGAAAATGACAGACATGGGACATATGGCGTATTATCTCGGAATCGAATTCAAGTAAGAAAATGATGGAATCTTCATCTCACAAGAGAGCTACGCAAGGGAAATCCTTAAAAAGTTCAAGATGGACTATTGTAAGCCGATTAACACGCCAATGGAGTATGGGATCAAACTATCTGAGCATGAAGAAGGTGAAAGTGTGGATCCAACACTGTTCAAAAGTCTAGTAAGAAGTCTACGCTATCTCACCTGCACGAGGCCAGACATTCTTCATGCTGTCGGATTAGTAAGCCGCTAAATGGAATCATCCACTGCCACCCACTTCAAAGTCGCCAAGAGAATTCTATGATATGTGAAAGGTACAATTGACTGTGGCTTGTTGTATTCAGTATCTAATGATTACAAGCTTGTTGGTTATATTGATAGTGATTGGGGTGGAGATAAAGATAATCGAAGAAGCACTAGTGGATTTGTGTTCTTCATGGGTGATACTGCTTTCACGTGGATGTCAAAGAAGCAGCCAATCGTCACGTTGTCTACTTGTGAAGCAGAATACGTTGCAGCAACCTCGTGTGTTTGTCATGCAATTTGGCTTAGAAATTTATTGAAGGAGATTGGTTTAATACAAGAAGAACCAACTAAGGTCTATGTCGACAATAAGTCAGCCATTGCCTTAGCGAAGAATCCTGTATTTCATGATCGAAGTAAACACATATATATCCGCTATCATTTTATACTAGAGTGTGTTATGAGAAAAGAAGTACAAATTGGATACATGAAGACACAAGATCAGATTGCTGATATATTCACCAAGCCACTGACGGTCGAAAGCTTCATGAGATTGAGAAATCCACTGGGAATGACTAGATCAAGTTTAAGGGGGGGTGTTGGATTATAAACTTGATCTAATTAAAAAAAAAATCCAAACTAATTTGGATGCTATTAATTACAACCAATTTGGAGGTCATTAAATTCAACTAAATAAGTTAGCTATTAATTGTTTTAGTTGGGAGTTGTGGTTAGTAAATGTGTTAGTTGGGAGTTGTATCATTCACCTATAAATAAGTGAGTTGTTTAATTGTTTATCATCAAGTAGAAGTACGAACTTTTTAAGAGAGAAAAGAATAAGAATAAGAGTAAGTTGTAGTGTTGTATTTGAGTGAGTATTCTTGTAATATTTTCTTTGAGTGTTATATTCCCAACAAATTTAGGGTGACTAAATTTACCAATTTTAAATGATTATAAGCTTATTATAAATTTTATATATATATATATATATATATATATATATATATATATATATATATATATATATATATATATATATATATATATATATAT
>CATIWQ010440899.1:0-21631 GCA_949673415.1 Euphorbia schlechtendalii
ATACTTGAAGCCTTGAGAAGTAGCCATTGCAAACTTATTAAGGTCGCTGATCTTCAATTTCTCTTCTCTTCATATCTTTCAAATCTTCCCATTATAGATAGATTCCAAGACATTTAGAGATAGAGATTGAACGTTAAGGCATAATAAAGTTCCATTGATAAAATCTCGATTTGTCTTCAAACAATTCGGTTGAGAGAGGGGCGCGATAATGCAATGTGGAATCTTCAGATTGATTGAATTGCTGATGTTGGTAGAGACGGGCAAAGACACTGGAAAATAGCGCAGATGGTTCCTTTTGCATTTGGACTTCAATGATGGAATCCCAACATTCAGTACTGACACCTTTTATCTTGTGAGGATCACTTGAATCTTCCTTAATTTCAGCACTATTTAACCTGAAAAATATCTAAGGAATATTCCGTTTCTCATAGAATTTATTAGTAGCACATGTGTCATTCAGTGTCAAAGAAAACAGCTTTTGATTAATAAAAGATAACTCAGTACAGCTGAGTTGATATTCTTCTAAACTATGTAGTACTCAGCATAGGCTCAGCTTTTCTTACTCTAGACCGTAACTTAATTAATTACTCAGTAAAACTGAGTTGTTTTCCCTTAAACATACTCTAGTTAGCTTCATTAATTTAGAGTATACTTATTACTCAATTAATGTCACTATCCTAGACAGTTTGCTATTTCCAAAACATTAAAGTACTATTAACTTGGGTTCTACAATCTCCTCCATTTTGGGTAGATTGCAAACCAGGTCGAAGAAGAAGTTAATTGAATTAGTAGTTTTAGAGATATCAAGAATACCTAAAAAGTAATGTATGACTCCCTTGTGTTGAGCGACTTCCCTTAGTCAACTTGAACTCCTCCATACTAAGTGAGTCTTCTTCAAGTAGCTTAGCTCCCCCATACTTAGAGGATTTCTCTTCACTTTAGGACTTTGTCTTACTTCAGATTAGAATTTCTCTTCACTTTGGGACTTTGTCTTACTTCAGTTTTACTTCAAAGTTGGTCTCTTGTATGAGTTCCTACATAACATTTTCATTATAGAGTAGAAACATTCATACAGCATAAAAATAAAGTTAAAAAGATCTTTACTTGAGGTGTGAACTTGTAACTTTTTATTAATTCAAAAAAATGACTTAGTTAGTATATTATTATATCCTGAACTAAGATTACATACTCAAGCCCTATTACAAGTTCTCGAAAGAATACAAAGAATATGGCCTATACTACTTTCTATGTACAGAAGAGGAAGAGCCAACAGTCTTATCTTGGTTAGATTTTGGATGTTACTGCCGAGGAGGCTTGTGATGAAACGGTTTCCTTAGAAGAGTTCCCTTATTAAGGTTCATCATTCGGAGAGCATCTTCAGCTACCTTCTCCCCCTAGGCTATTTGAAGTTGCATAATTTGTTCAAGGCAAGTATTAAAGGCATCGAGGGTAGCCCTGAAGTTCTCTTGCTAGCCTATGATCTACAAGGATATCTATTGCTCCAGTTACTTTTTGCCTTTAGTGGTAAGAAAGTCTTGATCGTTAAGCTCATTGAGAAGAAGATGGTGATATCTGGAGAGGTGCACAATCTACTCAAAGCCCTTACATGCAAATTGTTGAAAACATTGAAGAAGGCCTCGGAAGTTTATTGCAAGCAATGCTATCTTTAGTTGTGCCTCAATATCAAGGACCTTGGGACCTATAGATGATATACACTTTGTAGTGTAGTCAATGTCCTTTGAATCCAGCTCGCCCATCTTCATCAGAGTACCGATGTTCTTCTGCAGGTCTTCCACTTTGAGCTTGATAACATTTAGCTTCATGTGAATAGTCATGCTAGTCTCAGGGTAAAGCGATTCTGTAGTAGGAAAACTTAG
The DNA here is from genome assembly GCA_949673415.1 of Euphorbia schlechtendalii. Taxonomy (NCBI): domain Eukaryota; kingdom Viridiplantae; phylum Streptophyta; class Magnoliopsida; order Malpighiales; family Euphorbiaceae; genus Euphorbia; species Euphorbia schlechtendalii. The sequence continues at coordinate 1,878 of CATIWQ010440899.1, forward strand.
AGTCGGCATGTCTGGACTAATCTTCTCCATGGTAAAAACCATAAACTTTTGCCAAGAGGAGACCTTCTTGGTTATGTGCTCATTAACCTCGAGCTGGATGGTGTCCATTTTGGTGTGTAGAGAGTCAAGGTTGATGACATGGTCCTTATCCATTTTAGAAGAAATAGTCTTCAGCAGCTTTACTATTTCATCTGGCTTTTTATCGTGGAGAAGCAAGAACTTGGATTGTGCTTCAACCAGCTTCACGATAACTTCATGATACTGTAACCAATATCTTTAGTTGTTTCCACCTCTTTGAAGACATTCTCGATCTTGTGATCGGTCATTCTTTTTATTTTAGCATGTTCCTCACCTAGTTTATGGATCTGTGTCACTTGAGTATCAATTTTGGTACCCAAGAGACTCAGCTGCTAAGCAGCAGCATCCACACTACCCTTTATCTTTCCTACAACAGCATTAGCCATTGTAGTAGCCATGGGGATAGAAGTGATTGTTTCCCCAAGCTGGGATGCAGAGTCTGTCAACCTTGTAAGTATCAAGGCCATCTTATCCACCAAACTTTTGGCACTACCTCGAATAGCCAACAAGCTACCCTGGATCCTCTCAAACTCTTCAAAGTATAGAGATTCACTGGGCACACTTGTGTGCTATTCAAAGTCAGGTAATTTTTCCTTTGGCCTAGAGGATAAGTCCATCAATTCATAAGCTAGTAGCACTTGGCTTACTACTCCATCTAACTCAGCTGTAGTCTTGAGCGTAGGGAATTTCTTCCTAGCTAACTTTCTGATTTCCACCAAGAAAGATGAATCAACCAAATCCTCGCGGATTAGCTCTTTGTTGGGCTTAGGTGCTTCACGGGCTGTAAAATTACCTTAGCAGTCTGACCACTTGCTTTTCCCTAGTGAGCGTAGTTCTCAGCATTGGGAACTTCCCTAACTAGAGGGGTCAAGGGGGTAGAAGATGGGTTTGAAGAAGAGGATGGTTTAGAGGTTTGTACATTTCAAGAAATTTGGGGGATGGTTTGGTTAAGAGGAATAGAAGGTATAATGGATGTACAAGGAAGGGTTTGAGATTGAGAATTTATAGGAGAAGAAAGTTTAGAAGGGTTATTTACTAGGGAATGACTCGGAGAAAATGAGTCATGGCTTTTTGTGGGTGAAGAAATGTGGATAGGTGAGTTTTAGGTATTAACAGGTGAAGAGGGATTTGGATTGGAGAATTTACAGTATTGGAAAGAGGAGGAGAACTTACAATTTGTTTTTTAGAATCTACAAGAGTAGAAATTGAGGGATTAGAAGGATTTATACGAGAAGGTGGGATTTTGGAATTTACATGAGAAGAGGGGGTAGGAATTTTAAGAACCTCTGGGATAGCTGTTTAACCCAAGGATAGGTAAGCTTGAGGTTACTCATGCTGAGTTGAGGATTCCTCAACACGAGTGAAAGAGGTTGCGGGGATGTTGGGTTCCTGGGGATCAGACTCCTCAAGGTTAAGGGAGAGGGTGTCTCCAACATCTTCCTCACTTCTCACCACCTGCACATTGCATTGCAGGGTTCTATTGGTGCCAGAACACTTGCGCTGGATGCCTTTACTTTGGCAAATGCTTCCTGAACCTCAGCTATAGCATTAGGACTCAGAGTGTCCTCTTCTCTTAACTTCTTAGCCTCAACCTGCTCCTTTGATTCTTTAGAAAACATCATTTTGCGCTTTCTTTGGCAAAGGGACTCATTGGCCGTAGTCACATCTTCTATTTCCTCTGCTCGTTGCTCAGCTTGGATCTTAGCCTCTGCTTCTCTTTGGGTGTAGGTTTTGGCCTTCATTTACCTTCTTTGTCATTTAAGCTGAGTAGGGGCCTCATCTGCTTTAGATTTCGCAAGGCTTTTCCCCCTGGCCTTGGAGGAAGGAGCCTTCTACTTAGGAGAGGAGGTGGTGGTAACTTTCTCCAGGATGTTGGATATGGGAACCTTGTCTGAGTCATCGCTATCATTGAAATCCACCATGAATCCATCTTCATCCTCTTTTAGGATGTCCACAGGCACCATTATCGGTACACACTTCAACTTTCACTTATGTTGTGCTTTATTGTACCTAGCATGTACCTGATTGTGAACTAGTCTGCTAAAATGAGCCATTTCGAATGGCTTCTTTACTGGCAGCACTGTTTCACCGGACTCCCCTAAAAGTTGAGCCAAGTCCACTTTCGCTACCCTCATTAGTTCAGTAATGAGGTAACCATAGTGATAGATGGTACTTAGCTTGTTCAGATGATGAAGCATCATCACTGGCCAGTTCATCTTTTTACCCTCTATCATATGGTAGACCACACACCTCTCAAAATAGGTGCAGCTAGTCACTAAGCCTATCTTTGGTAATAGCAGCTTCACCACAAGTTCATAGCACATCCTAGCGATCTAACTCATGTCGCTAGCTACTATCTCCCCTGCCCCATAATTAGCGGTAAGCTCCCAATCTTCAAGAATTACAATGGCATCTTCATCGAAGGTCCTTCTGAGCTGAGTGCCCTTGTTTGGCATGTTGAGAACACTTCCTATCAACCTCGCACAAATGAGGGTGGATTTTCCCCCAAAATCCATCATTAGAACGTCATCAAACCCATGAATGGTGTAGAGGTTTGAATAGAATGCCTTAATGAGCCCTGAGATAGTAGGACCCTCCATCTTCATGAAAAGAACTTAGATGCTACTATTTGATGATCCTATGAATGGTTTTGTTCAATAGCAATCCTTTATAGTCCACTTCATTCACTAGACTGAGATCTAGATTATCAGCCCATTCCACTCTGGTGAAGTAGGTTCCTTCTTGCAGAGTGAGCTTTTCAGTCTTCTTCCAGCTTTAACTATGATTTTCATTATTTTAGTGTTCTTGAGTTTGAAGGTTGTGCAGGTAATCGCCATTTGAGAGGTTTGAAGGAAAGGATTTGAAAGAAGAAGAGAATTAGGGATTCTAGGGTTCGAATGCTCAGAATTTCAAAGAGCAAGTAATCTTTCTCTCTTCAACTGTTCACTTTTATAGACCTCAATAACTCTCTAGGGTACGTGGTGCTACCATAGCTCAAGATGAAAATGAACATTGAGATTTGCATAATATCAACTGGCTCAGAAAAACGGTGATTTTTGGTGGAAACGGTTCCTATTCAAACACACATCTTTTCGAAAACATAGAGATTTGAAAAATTAACTGTGAACTATTCCTCACATCGTTACATTAAGATACTGACGATGTCATCCACGTGTCTTCTCAAGACTTAGTCTCTAATACTTAGCCAAAATTTTGTGAATTTCAACCTTCCTTCTTATTCTTCAATGTGGATTAGCCATTCAAATTAACTGCCTCAGTACATAGAACTGCTCCTTTGGTAATGGCTTGTTGCAGATATCAACACGATGTTCCTTAGAAGGAACATACTCCAGCTTGATATCTCCTCGTAGTACATGATCCTTAATGAAGTGATGTCTAATGTTGACATGCTTCATTCCTGCCATGCTGAACTGGATTTTTGGATAGGTCAATTGCACTCTTGTTATCACACATAACTTCAAGATAACTTGACTTGATACCATAATCTTCTAGTTGCTACTTAATCCATAGCAATTGTGCTACACAACTTCTTGCTGCTATGTACTCAGTGCAACAGAAGTTTGATTCTTACTTTACCATGAGACAAGGCACTCTCCAAGGAAATGACATCCTCCTGTTGTACTTTTCCTATCGAGCTTGTCTCTACCATGATCATCATCTATGAATCCCCTAGGAGTGAAATCTGAACTACTGGGATACCACAGAATTGTTTAAATTGAACCTTGTAAGTACCTTAGAATTCTCTTAACAATAACTCAGTGAGATTCTCTAGGATCAGCTTGAGAACAAGCATAGTAGCATACATCATACTATATGTCTGGCCTACTAGCTATGAGATAAAGAAGAGAACCAATGATCCCTCTGTAGAACTTGTTATCCACAGGTTTTTCGACTTCATCTTTACTCAAGATAGTATCAGTGGCCATGGGAGTGGAAATTAGATTTGAATGCTCCATGTTAAATTTCTTCAGGACTTCTCTTGTATACTTGGCCTAACTGATGAAACTTCCATCTTCAGTCTACTTGATTTGAAAACCAAGAAAGAAATTGAGCTCTCCCCTTATAGACATTTTGAACTCGCTCTTCATCTACTTGCTGAACTCCTTGCACAGCTTCTTATTAGTTGCTCCAAATATGATATCATCAACAAATATTTGGACTAGCAACACATCTTCCTTTCTTCGCTTGATAAATAGAGTTGTATCTACTTTTCCTCTTTCATAGCCTTTGCTGATCAAGAAATTGGTCAGCCTCTCATATCAAGCTCTAGGAGCTTGCTTCGATCCATAGAGAGCTTTATTTAGTTTGAAAACATGCTCAGGATTCTTCGAATATTCAAAGCCTGGAGGCTAGCGAACATAGAGTTCTTCTTGAATGAATCCATTCAAGAATGCGCTCTTAACATCCATTTGAAATAATTTGAAGTTCATATGAGATGCAAAAGCACACAAGATTCGAATTGCTTCTAATCAAGCTAGAAGAGCATAAGTCTCATCATAATTGATTCCTTCTTATTGATTATAACCTTGCGCAACAAGCATGGCTTTGTTCCTGACAATAGCGCCATCTTCATCTAGCTTGTTCTTGAAAACCCATTTTGTTCCAATAATTGAATTCCCTTTCAGCTTTAGAACTAGATCCCAAACATCATTGCGCTTAAACTGATCTAGCTCCTCTAGCATTGCGATCATCTAATAATCATCTCCTTCTACATCTTCAAACTTTGAGGGTTTGATCAATGATATGAAGGTTGGATGACTCATCATCCTGCTGAGCTGACCTCGGGTCAACACTAGATAATGAACATCATCAACTATGCTGTCTAGCGGATGGTTGTGATGAACTCTAGTCTCTCACTAAAGACTCACATCAACTGCTGGAGGTTCGACAACGGGATGCTGACGTGGAGGTAGATCTTCGCCATCATTGAAGTTGATAGAAAGATCCTCATCATCATTGTCTTCCTTAGCTTCGAGTTTTTATGCTGGGTTGATCAGCACAGAGAGTGGCATACTAAGTGGATATGCTTGTTGGGGGTACTCATTCCTCTTCATCAGATAGATATCTATCTACATTCTGAGTTTCATCAAAATCCACATGCATAGACTTATAGGCTGGTTCTTTTGACATATATTCTATGCCCTACTGTTATTTGAGCATCCTAGACAGATACCCTCGTCAGACTTAGGATTAAACTTACCTAACTGCTCCTTGGTGTTAAGAATAAAGCACCTACAGCGAAATGATTTGACATGACCAATCTTAGGCTTGCGCCCTCGCCAAAGCTCATAGGGTGCCTTCTCAAGAATTGGGCGAATTAAAACCCGATTCAAGATATAACAGGCTGTGTTAACAGCTTCTCCCCAAAAGTACTGTTGTAGATTGTTATCACTCAGCATGGATCGAGCCATTTCAACTATAGTTCTATTCTTCCTTTCTACAACCCCATTATTTTAGGCGTATAGGGAGAAGGGAAGTTGTGGTCAATACCATGTGCTGAACAGAATTCTTCAAAATGGAAATTTTCGAATTCACATCCATGATCACATCAGATTCTACTGATTTAATATACTATTTCATTCATTATCTGGTTACTGAGCTTGACAAAAGACTCTCTTGATTTGTAAACCGGCTAATAACAACAGAAGGGGGGGGGTGAATGCGAATACTGGGTAACTTTTAGATTCTTTTCATTTTATAGTTAACTCAGCATGGTTTTTATACGGTTGCTGAGTATGTGTGCTGAGTGCGATATAAAAACTTATAAACTGCTCAGCAAAGCTAGCACAGTTTATCTTCAACCTCTTACTGAGTGAAGATTACTCAGTGGTAGATGGATAACAAGAAAATATAAGAGAGATGAATGAGTAATATGCTGATGAAACTAAACGCTTAAAGTTAGAACGACTACACCTGAGATTTTATCCTGGTTCAGCATCTGCCTAATCCAGTCCTCAGATACCTCTCCGAGCTTTAATCCACTAGTGGTTCATTCCTTCAATAGGCGGAGAAGCCTTTACAGTGGGTAGGCGCAATTACAGAAAGTCCCTCCTTTCTAACTACCACTTCCTCAATTTGGTTACCCTTCCCAAACTCACACTTGAACAGAAATAATTATAGAAAGTCCCTCCTTTCAAACTACCACTTCCTCAGTATGGGTAACCTTCCCAAACTAACAATCAAATCTCAAAAGAGAATTGCGAACTGAATTCAACTTATAAAATGCTGAATCCTTACAATGTTATCTCTCAAAGCTAATTCTCTCTATTGCAAACAGATGTAGAAATTGGTTGTTTGCAGATTGCTTGGTTTTGATTTTCTGTGAAGCTAGAATGTTTTGCAGTGATTTTAGCTCTTATGAAATTTAAGGTGATTTACTTCTTATTTTTCAATGTCTGCTTCAGTCTTCTATTTATACTTAGAGGATCTACGAAGTAGTCGTTGTAGACTTATCTTCTTTGGAGTTCTTTAATATTTCTTCTCTTCACATCTTTCAAATCTTCTCGTTCGAGATAGTTTCTGGGACATTTAGAGACATAAATCCGAATGTTGAGAAGAGATTAGCTTCCATTAATAAAAGCTCTTTTGTCTTCAAGTAATCCAGATTCAGAGAGAGAGACGCATGTAGAGCAACGTGTTATTTGATTGGTTGAATGTTACTGATTTTCACTGACACGCGCAAAGACACCATGGAATGGGGTTGACAGAGGTGCACTCATCTTAGAATTTTGTGGAAAGATTCTGACAAGTCTTTGTGGAGTAGAACTACTTTTGTCTTGTGTATGCCACTATGAATATTCTATTGTTTGCTACATAATTTAACCTTAAAAGCAACAAAAGTATATTCTGTTTCTTAACAGAAACCATTAGTAGTACAGCTGTCAAATAATTCTCAAAGTGTCATAATAAAGTAATACTTTTAATTAATAAAAGCAGCACTCAGTTCGTGCTGAGTGACTATTGCCTAAACTGCATAGTACTCAGCATGGATTCTACTAAGTAAAGCAGAACTCAGCTTTTCCTATCTAAGCCGTAACTTAATTAATTACTTACAGTAAACTGAGTTGATTTTTCCACAATACTCAAGTCTACTTCATTAATTAAGAGTATACTTAGTACTTAATTAAATTCGCTTACCTATTCGGTTTACTAATTCCAAAACTTCGTAAGTACTGTTAAGTACTGTTTAACTTGGGTTCTACAATATCCCCCATTTTAGATAGATAGCAAACTAGGTAGATGAAGAATTTAATTAATTAAAGCAGTTTAAGAATAGCAGAAAATACCTGGAAGGTGATGTAAGATTCCCTTTGCTGAGTGACTTTCTTTAGTCTACTTGAACTCCCCCATAATGTGTGAGTCTTCCTTAAGTAGCTCAGCTCCCCCATTTTTAGAGTATTTTCCTTTTGGGACTTTAAACTTATTTCAGCTTTTCTTCAAGGTTTGGTCTTTTGTATGAATTCCTGCAACACATATATCATTACCGCAGAGGCATTCATGCAGCAAATTATAAGTTAAGAAGAACTTAATTTGAGGTGAAAAACTTGTATTTTATTAATAAGAAACTTAGTCAGTAGATAACATATGTTCTGAGCTAAGATTACATTAAGTCCTATTACAATTTTTTATTCAACTACTTGGAACTAGCCTAAAGCCTATGAGTTGAGGAAGAGGATCCATGCTATTTATGCTTGTCCTTGTCCTGAGCTCTTGACCTTTTTTGTGGATCACTGTGCATAGGAAGAGATCCCTTGAGCTGACTTACAGTTCGGGCAACATCTTCAGGTACTTTCTCCCCCATTGCTATCTGGCCTTGAACAATTTGATCCAAGCACAGATTGAAGGCATCTAGAGCAGCTTAGAAGTTCTCCTGCAGGCCAATGATTGCAGGGGAAATCTCTTGCTCTAGTTACTCCTTGCCCTTAGTTAAGAGGAAGTCTTGGTCATTCAATTCACTCAATAGCAGATGATGGCATCTTGAGAGATGAGCGATCTGATCAAAACCTTGGCTCGTGAACTGTTGAAAACACTGGAAAAAGCCATGGAAGTCCATTGCTTCTAGTGTGATTGAGTCAATGTCGCAGATCTGAGGGTAGATGGCAGCTACATTTTTGGAAGTGAATTCAATATCCTTGCTATCCATCTCTTCCCATTTTGTCAGGGAATCAATCATTTGTGATGTGGCATATATGTTGGACTTTAACTCATCAAGCTTGGCGTCAACTGATAATCCAGTCTTTGGGCATAGAGACTCGCTTGAAGGCATATTAGGCATTGGCATGGCAGGGAACAGTTGTCCCATGGCGGACGCAAAGAACTTCTATGAAGAAGCAACCTTGTTAGTGATGTGTTTTGTAATCTCTCTTTGAACTGACTCCATTTTAGTGCTGAGAGAATCCAAATTGCCTCCAGGTGCCTTATGCAGCTTTGTAGAGATAGTTTCCAATAGCTTCAAGACTTGGTCTTGTTTCTGGTCATGGAGGAGCATGAACTTGGCCTCTTGCTCCACAACCCTAGCTATGATGTGGTCAATGTCCTTTGTAGTTGTCACCTCTGTGTTCAGCTCGGGAATCTTGCAATCAATGAGCCTCTTTGTTTTGGCTTACCAAATTCATGAATCTATGTCATTTGAGTAGCCATGTTGGCACTCAGTAGACTCAGCTGCTCGGTGGCAGCATCTAAACTACCCTTTATCTTTCCTGCGACAGCATTTACTAGCATAGTAGACGTGGGGATAGATGCAGTAGCCACTCCAAGCTGGGCTACAGACTCAGTTAATCTGTTCAGGATCAACGCCATCTTATCAACCAAACTCTTGACACTGTCTTTTTCCAAGTGATTCTGAATAGTCAACAAGCTAGCCTGGATTCTCTCAAACTCCTCAAAGTAGAGAGATTCACTGGGCACACTTGTGTGCTGCTCGAACTCAGGTAATTTTGCTTTGGGTCTAGCGGATAAGTCCGTTAATTCTTGAGTCAGTAGCCCTTGGCTTACTGCTCAATCTAACTCAGCATCAGTCCTAAGCATTGGAAATTGCTTTCAAGCTAATTCACAGATCTGTACGAGGAAGAATGTATCAGAAATTTCTAGCTGACTGCTGGATTCAGGTGCTTCCTTGGCTATAAAATTTACCTCAGCAGACTGATCACTTGCTTTTCCCTGCTGAGCGGAGTTCTCAGCATTGGGAACTTCCTTAACCTGATGGGTTAAGGGGGTAGAAGATGGGTTTGTAGAAGAAGGTGGTGTTTGGTCAGAAGAAGGAGTTGGCTGTGGAGGAATAGAAGGAATGGTGGTTTGAGTTTAATGTTGTATTGGAGAAGGGTTAGGTGCTGGTGAAGGAGGTGAAGAGGAATGGTCTTGACTAGTGGTTGGTGAAGAAATGTGAATGGGTGAAGATTGGTTATGGACAGGAGAAGAAGGAACGTTAACTGGTGAATTTACAATATTAGTAGGAGGAGGTGAATCTACAGTTGGTAATTTAATATATATAAGAGTAGAAACTGAGGGGTTTGAAGAATGTACAGGAATAGAAGAAGGGGTTTCATTTACCTCTGGGTTAGTTGTTTGACGTAAGGATGGGTCAGCTTGAGGTTTCTCATGCTGAGTAGAAGGTACCTCAGCTTGAGAGTCAAAGGGTAAGGAGATGTTGGGATCCTGAGGATCAGACTCCTCAAGAATATCGGATTGGGTTGCTCCAACATCTTCCTCGCTACTCACCACCTGAACATTACGCTTCAGAGGTCCGTGGGTGGCAGAGTGCTTGCATTGAGTGCCTTTAGCTTTGGCAATTACCTCATCAAGCTCAGCAGTAGCTTCTTCCTTAGTCTTCTTGGCCTTACCCTACTCCTCAGTTTCTTCTAAGGTATCCAATGTGCGCTTTCTTTGGCGCAGGGTCTCTTCAGCCTCAATCTCTTCTTCTTTGTCCTCTGCCATTTTCTTAGCTAGAAACTTGGCCTCAACTTCTCTTTGGGTGCTGGTTTTGGTAACCATTCTCCTTCGCTGGTGCTAAGCAGGAGCTTCATTGAACTTGGCAGGACTCTTCGCCTTGGCCTTGGAGGAAGCAGCCTGCTGTGCTGAGGAGGAGGTGGCTGTAATATTCTCAAAGATGCTTGAAATAGGGGTATTGTTAAAGCTTGAATCATCCCCAAAATCAGCTACAAAGGGGTCTTCCTCCTCCTTGCTGATATCCACAAGTACTACTGTTGGTACTGACTTCAGCTTGCACTGCTGTTTGGCTATGTTGTACCTAGCATGCACCTTTTGGTGGGTCAGCTTGTTGAAGTGAGACATCTCCAGCACCTTCTTTACTGGTAGAATTGATATACGAGACTCCCCCAAAAACTCACCCAAATCGACTTTCACTACCCTCATTATCTCAAATATGAGGTAGCCATAGTGATAGATGGTAGTCAATTTGGTCAGGTGATGGAGTATCAACACTGGCCAGTTAAGTTTCTTACCCTCTACTGGTAAACCACACACCTTTCAAAATATGTGCAGCTAGTCAATGAGCCAGTCTTTGGCAACAACAGCTTCACAACCAGCTCATGACACATCCTGGCTTCTCAAGACATTCCGTTGGCTGCAATTTCCCCAGATACATAGTTGGCAGGGAGTTCCCAATCTTCAGGCATAACCACTGTATCTTCATCTTCAGACCTTCTTAGCTGAGTGCCTGAATTGGGCAAGTTGAGAATGCTCGAAATGAGCCTGCTACAAATCAGTGTGGTCTTGCCTGCAAACTCCATCATCAAGACATCATTGAGGCCTTTAATAGTGTATAAATGAGTGTAGAAGGCTCTATTGATGGACCCTCCATCTTTAGAAATGCACTGAGTCATTGTTGCTTGATAACTCTGTGCATCATCTTGTTTAGCAGAAGTCCTTCATAATCAACCGTATAGACTAGGCTAGAGTCTAGGTCGTCTTCCCATGCGATTTTGGCGATTTTGATTCCTACCTTCAAAGTAATCTTCTCCTTTTTTTCCTTGATTGTCCACCACAATCTTCAGCTTAGTATCTTCCTTGAGTCTGAAGGTGCTTTTGATTTTCCAATTTGAGGAATTTTGAGAAGGTTTTGAAAGAGAAGAGGAATTTCTAGGGTTCGAATGCTTTAGGTTTCAGATTTAGAAAACAAGTAAACCTTCTCTCTTCATCAGTTCAACTTTTATAGACAGAGACCCATTTCAGAGGGTACGTGTCATAATCTCAGCTTAAGATGAATAATTAATGCTGAGATTAACAACTAATGAACAGCCGCAGCAAAACAGTGAGTTTAGTAAATGACGGTTCCACTTCAAAAGCATGTCGTTTTGAAACGTGGAGATTGAAATAAAACCACGAAACTGAATCTCACGCTGTTACATTAGGAAAACTGACGGCGTTTATCCATGTGTCTTCTTAGAGCTTGGTCTTCAACACTTAGCCAAAATTTTGAGAATTTTATTTCCTTCCTGATTCTTCTTCAATGTGGATTTGCCATACCAATTAACTGCCTCAGTACGATGAATTGCTCCTTTGGTAATGGCTTGGTGAAAATGTCAGCACGCTATTCTTAAGAAGGAACATACTCCAGCTTGACATCTCCTTTCAGTACATGATCTCTAATGAAGTGATGTCTGATATTGACATGCTTCATTCTTCCATGCTGGACTGGATTCTGGGATAAATAGGTTACGCTCTTATTGTCGCACATGACTTTGAGATAATTAGACTTGATTCCATAGTCTTCCAATTGCTGCTTTATCCAAAGAAGTTGGGCTACACAACTTCCTGATGCCATGTACTCAGCTTCAGCTGTACTCAGTGCAATTGAGGTTTGCTTCTTGCTATACCTAGAAACAAGGCATTCTCCAAGGAAGTGGTATCCTCCTGTTGTGCTTTTTCTGTCCAGCTTATCCCTTCTATAGTCTGCATCTATGAATCCCTTAGGAGTGAAATCTGAACTGTTAGGATACCATAGACCTGCTTCAGTTGACTCTTGCAAGTATTTGAGAATTCTCTTCACAGCTGCTAGATGTGATTCTCTAGGATCAGCTTGGTAGCGAGCACAATAGCACACAGCATACTGAATGTTTGGCCTGCTGGCAGTGAGATAGAGAAGAGAGCCAATGATTCCTCTGTAGAACTTATCTACAGGTTTTCCTGCTTCGTCTTTACTCAGTATAGTATCAGTGGCCATGGGAGTTGACATTGGTTTTGAATGGACCATGTCAAATTTCTTCAAGACTTCTCCTGCATACTTAGCCTGACTGATGAAAATTCTATCTTCAGTTTGCTTGATTTGAAGACCAAGAAAGAAATTAAGCTCTGCCATCATAGACATTTCGAAGTCGCTCTTCATTTGATTGCTGAATTCCTTGCACAGTTTTTCATCAATTGCTCCAAATATGAAATCTTCAACATATATTTAGACTAGCAACACATCTTCTTTTCTTCACTTGATAAACAGAGTCGTATCTGCTTTTCCTCTTTTATAGGCTTTGCTGATTAAGAAATTAGTTAGCCTCTCATACCATGCTCGTGGCGCCTACTTCAATTCATAGAGAGCTTTCTTCAGTTTGAAGACATGCTCAAGATTTTTGGCATCTTCAAATCCTGGAGGCTAGCGAACATATACTTCTTCTTGGATTAATCCATTTAAGAATGCGCTTTTAACATCCATTTGAAACAGTTTGAAGTTCATATGGGATGCGAAAGCATAGAGGATTCGAATGGCTTCAAGTCTGGCTACTGGGGCATAGGTTTCATCAAAATCAATGCCTTCTTACTGGTTGTAGCCTTAAGCGACAAGCCTGGCTTTATTTCTAACAACATTTCCATCTTCATCAAGCTTGTTCTTGAAGACCCATTTGGTGCCAATTATTGATCTTCCTTTAGGCTTAGTAATTAGATCCAAACATCATTGTGTTTGAACTGATCTAGCTCTTCTTGCATTGCGATCATCCAGTAGTCATCTCCTTCTGCATCTTCAAACTTCTTGGCTTTGATCAATGATATGAAGGTTGGATGACTCATCATCCTGCTGAGCTGTCCTCTTGTCATTACTAGATTATGAACATCATCGACTATGCTGTTAGACCGATGGTTGCGATGAGCTCTAATTTCTCTAGGTAGACTTGGATCAGCTACTGGAGGATTGATAATTGGATGCTGAGGAGGTGATTGATCTTCTCCATCGTTGAAGTTGATTGAGATATCTTCATCATCATCTTTGGTTTCCTCAGCATGGAGATCCTGTGTTGAGTTGGGTAACTCAACATGTTGTGTACTAAGCGAATTTGAAAATTGAGTGGCTCCTTTGTCTTCTTCATTTGGACGTCTTTCTACAACGTTAGTTTCATCAAAATCTACATGCATAGACTCCTCTAAGAGACTGGTTTGCTTGACATATATTTTATATACCCTACTGTTAGTTGAGTATCCTAGAAAGATACCTTCATCAAACTTAGGATCAAACTTTTCTAATTGCTCTTTGGTGTTAAGAATAAAACATCTACAGCCAAAGGATCTGAGGTAACCAATCTTAGGCTTGCGCCCTCGCCAAAGCTCATAGGGAGTTTTTTCAAGAGTTGGGCGAATTAAACCCTGATTCAAGATATAACATGCTATGTTAACAGCTTCTCCCCAAAAATATTTTGGTAGATTGTTATCACTCAGCATGGTTTGAGCCATTTCAACTATAGTCCTGTTCTTCCTTTCTACAACCCCATTTTGTTGAGGAGTATAGGGAGAAGAGAAGTTGTGCTCAATGCCATTCAAAATGGAAATTCTAGAATTCATGTCCATGATCACTTCAGATTCTACTGATTTTAGTTCCTAGTTCATTCATTATCCGATTACTGAGCTTGACAAAAGATTCATAAGTCTCATCTTTGCTACTCAGCAAGACTACCCACGTGAATCTCGTGAAGTCATCTACAACAACTAGAGTGAATCTCTTACCACCCAAACTCATAGGTTGAATTAGGCTAAAAAGGTTTAGGTGCAGCAATTCCAACGGTTGCTTAGTTACTACGTGATTAATAGAACTTGCTTACTAAGTTGTCAAGTTGAGCAGAGTTTATCCCTTTCAAAGCTGATGCTGGGTAACCCAACAACTGATTGCTTTTTGGCCAGTTTGGACAGAATGTTCATATTGATAAGACCCAACCTTCTATGCCATAGCCAAGCATTTTCCTCCTTAGATATGAGACATACATTAGAGGAGCCAGGGGATAAATTAACCATATAAACATTATTGGTTCTAAGAGCATAGAGTATGGTTAAGTTAGTCTCACTTTCAATTACTGAGCATCCTGCTGAGTCAAAAATAACCTTCCTACCTTTGTCGTAGAGCTGGGCTACACTGAGCAAGTTGAACTTCAGTCCTTTGACTAGAGACACTTCTTCAATTGAGGGAGATACGCCAACAGTGCCACACCCTACAATCTTACCTTTCTGGTTATCTTTAAAACTGACACTTCCATTTCTCTTGAGTTCCAATGAGATGAACTGGCTTTCATCTCCTATCATATACCATGAGCATCCGCTATCCAAGTACCACATTTGAGAGTCATCGGCGGATCTAAGGCTCACCTGCAAAACTATTAAGTTTTCTTAGGTACCCATGCTTTTGAGCTGGGTCATCCCTTGTTAGCAGTGCTTATGTTTCTCCAATTATATTCATCATAATAACCATTTTATGTCTACATTTTACTATGACATGTATAGTTTTCCCACAAAAATCGTACACAGTTTTTTATCTTGGGCTGGCTCGCTTTCTTCTATTTAGAGGATTTGTTCCTCTTTGAATTGCGAGTTTGGTTATTCGGAATTTGATTGTTGGCAGGAGGAGGATCCTCTTTCTTCTTTATTATTAATATCTCAGCAGTTAGCTCATCTAGTTTATTAGTGAGCTTGCTGATAGCACATTCTTGATACTTAGCTTTTTCTAGAAGAAAGCGGATATCAAGCGATAAGGAAGCATTAGTATCTTCCAGATCGTCACTTCTCCTCACTATCTCTTTGATGTTTTTCATTGATTTATTTGTTAGTTTCATTACATCAAAGAGAGCCGGGGCGAATTCTTCAATTGATAAAGAAATATCAGAATGTACCTTAGTATGCTGATCTTTCTCTTTATCATGCTCAGCGTCAGAGTTGTCAGCGGAAGACTTTGAACTAGAGGTAGATACTGAGCGTTTTCCATGATTGTCGAAAGCCATCAAGTAGAGATTAGCTGAATTAGAGACTTCTTCATTAGAAGATGAAGATTCTTCTGAGTCGATCCAAGTGGTAACAAGAGCTTCAATCTTCTTTGAGAATCTGTTCTTGAATCTGTCCTTCTTTGCTTTTGGATAGTTTGACTAGATGTGACCTTTTTCTCCACACCCATAGCACTTAATGTCATTGCTGTGCTCTTTTCTTACTCCTTCCTCAGCTCCATGTTTGCGCTGAGTTGACTTGATTTTTGCGAGAAACTTCTTCTGATTGAACTTCCCATCCTTCTTTATGAAGCATTTGAAATGCCTTGTAAGAAGAGCCATATCTTCATCAGATTCACAATCGATGGACTCATTAGATGATTCAGCTTTGAGGACAATGGCTTTACTATCCTTGCCCTGATTTCTCTTGGAGTCATCTGAGTACTTTCTCAATGACATCTCATGTGTCAGCAAGGTGCCTATCAGCTCATCATAGTTGTAGGTCTTAAGGTCGTGAGCTTCCTCGATTGCGCTCTTCTTGGAATCCCACTCTACTGTGAGAGTGCGGAGAATTTTCTTAACGAGCTCTTCCTTGCTGAACTCCTTTCCAAGTATTTTTAGTTCATTAATAATGTTAATGAATCAGGTATTCATACTCTGAATACCTTCATTGGCAGCCATCAAGAACATCTCATACTCTCTCAACATGAGGTTTATCTTTGACTCCTTAATCTTGTCTGTCCCCTCATAGGTAATCTCCAATTTTTTCCAGATTTCCTGTGCTATTTCGCATCTTGAGATCCTGTTAATTTCTGTAAGATCAAGCGCACAGTGTAAGTAGTTAATGGATGCATCATTCTCCTTGAGAAGCCTCAGATCAGCGTCATTGTAATCCTCTGGATCTACAGGTCTACACACACTGTTCCTGACCTCATTAGGAACTCTAGGGCCAATATACTTTGTGATTGGATGAAATTCTTCATATGATTTTTCCAAAATGTATAATGATTACCATCAAATAGAGGAGGTCTGGTAACAGACATTCCTTCTCTCAAAAGAACTAACTGACTAGAACTTGAGCTGAAGTTATTATATGTCATTTAAGGATCTGACTCAAGATGACTAGACTTAGATTTGAGCAACTGCTCTAATACCACTTGTTAGTCTGTAAACCGGCTGATAACAACAGCAGAGGGGGGTGAATGCGAATACTGGGTAACTTTTAGATTCTTTTTGTTTTATAGTTAACTCAGTATGGTTTTTATAAGCTTGCTAAGTATGCTTGCTGAGTGCAATATAAAAACTTATAAACTGCTTAGCAAAGTTGGCACAGTTTATCTTCAACCTCTTACTGAGTGAAGATTACTTAGTGGGAAATGGATAACAAGCAAATATAAGAGATATGAATGAGTAATATGATGATGAAGCTAAATGCTTGAAGTTAGAACGACTACACTTGAGATTTTATCCTAGTTCAGCCTCTTCCTAATCCAATCCCCGGATCCCTCTCTGAGCTTTAATCCACTAGTGGTTCGTTCCTTCAATAGGCGGAGAAGCCTTTACAGTGGGTAGGTACAATTATAGAAAGTCCCCCTTTCTAACTACCACTTCCTCAGTTTGGGTACCCTTCCCAAACTGACATTTGGATAGAAACAATTACAGAAAGTCCCTCCTTTCAAACTGCCACTTCCTCAGTATGTGTAACCTTCCCAAACTGATACTCAAATCTCAAAAGAGAATTGTGAAACTGGATTCAACTAATAAAATGTTGAATCCTTACAATGTTATCTCTCAAAGCTAATTCTCTCTATTACAAACAGATATAGAAATGGTTGCTTGCAGATTGCGTGGTTTTGAATTTCTATGAAGCTAGAATGTTTTGCAGTGACTTTAGCTCTTATGAAATTCAAGGTGATTTACTTGTTATTTTTCAATGTCTACTTCAGTCTTCTATTTATACTTAGAGGATCTAAGAAGTAGCCGTTGTAGACTTGTCTTCTTTGGAGTTCTTTAATATTTCTTCTCTTCACGTCTTTCAAATCTTCTCGTTAGAAATAGTTTCTGGGACATTTAGAAATAGAAATCCGAACGTTGAGAAGAGATTAGCTTCCATTATCGAAAGCTCTTTTATCTTCAAGTAATCCAGATTCAGAGAGAGAGAAGCGTGCAGAGCAATGTGTTAATTGATTGGTTGAATGTTGCTGATTTTGACTGAAACACACAGAGACACCAAGGAATGGGGTTGATAGAGGTGCACTTATCTTAGACTTTTCTGGAAAGATTCCGACAAGTCTTTGTGGAGTGGAACTACTTTTGTCTTGTGTAAGCCACTATGAATATTCTATTATTTGCTACATAATTTGACCTTAAAAGCAACAAAAGTATATTTTATTTCTTAACAGAAACGTTTAGTAGTACAGCTGTCAAATAATTCTCAAAGTGTCATAATAAAGTAATGCTTTTAATTAATAAAAGTAGCACTCAGTTCGTGCTGAGTGACTATTGCCTAAACTGCATAATACTCAGCTTGGATTCTACATAGTAAAGCAGAACTCAGCTTTTCCTATCTAAACCGTAACTTAATTAATTACTTACAGTAAACTAAGTTGATTTTTCCACAATACTCAAGTCTACTTCATTAATTAAGAGTATACTTAGTACTTAATTAAATTCGCTTGCCTATTCGGTTTGCTAATTCCAAAACTCCGTAAGAACTGTTAAGTACTGTTTAACTAGGGTTCTATAGACTCATATATCTCATCTTTGCTACTCTGTAAGACAACCTAAGTGAATCTCGTGAAGTCATCTAAAACCACCAACGAAAATATTTTACCACTCATGCTCATTGGCTGAACTGGGCCAAAATGATCCAGGTGGAGGAGCTCCAATGGTCGCTTAGTTACTACGTGATTAATTATCTTAAACAATTTCTTAACTTGCTTACCTAGTTGTCAAGCTGATAATAGTTTATCCTTTTCAAAGCTGATGTTGGGTAAACCCAGACAACTAATTGCTTTTGAACCAGTTTGGATAGAATGTTCATATTTACATGGCCCAACCTTCTGTGCCAAAGCCATGAGTTATCCTCCTTAGATATAAGACACACATTAGTGGAGCTAGGGGATAAATCAATCATATAGACATTATTGATTCGAGGAGCAAAGAGAATAGTAGAATCAGTCTTACAGTCAATTACTGAGCATTCTATTGAGTCAAATATAATATTTCTACCTTTGTCGCAGAGTTGGGCTACACGAAGCAAGTTGAACTTCAGACCCTTGGTAAGAGAAACCTATTCGATTGAAGGATAGCCTACAATCTTGCCTTTCTGGTTATCTCCAAAACTAACACTTCCATTCCTTATGTTCTTTAATGAGATGAACTGGCTTTCATCTCTCATCATATGCCTTGAGCATCCGCTATCCAAATATCACACTCTATAGTCATCAACTAATCTAAGGCCCACCAGTAAAACAATTATGTTTTCTTAGGTACCAATGCTTTTGAGCTGGGTCCTCCCTTGTTAGCAGTGCTTAAATTAGACCAGTCGTACTCGTCGTAATAACAATTTTTATGCCTACAAAGAACTATGACATGTCCAGCTTTTCCACAAAAACCACACACCGTTTTTAGTTTGGGTTGGCTCGCTTTCTTCTTTTTAGAGGAATTCTTCCTCTTAGAATTGTGAGTTTGGTTATTCTGAGTTTGACTGTTGGTTGGAGGAGGAACCCCTTTCTTCTTTAAAGCTGTTATCTCAACAGTCAACTCATCTAATTACTCAGTGAGCTTGTTGATAGAACATTTTTTATACTCAGCTTTTTCTAGAAGAAAGCGGATATCAAGCTATAAGGAAGCATTAGTATCTTCCAAATCATCACTTTTCCTCATTAGCTCCTTGATGTTCTTCATTGACTTGTTAGTCAGTTTCATAACATCAAAGAGATCCTAGGCGAATTCTTCCATAGATAAGGGAATTTCAAAATGTACTGATCGCCACTTTTCCACTGATAAGTTTAATAACTTAATAGTTCCAAAAACTTGTTCGTGAGACTTGGCTATACTCGTTTAGTAAGGCTTATACTCAATAATAATAACAAAAACTTGTTCACGAAAAATGTAGGTGTTGTCAATACCCCTTATCAGATAGAAAAATGATGATAATTGCAAGTATACAGTTGTGATTTAGTTTTAAAAGATATCGAACCCATAGAGAAGGAACCAGGTCTAAAGATCAACAAGGAAAGACAAAGTAAAAGAAATTAAAAAATAGTTTTGAGATTTTTGGATAGGAAGATTAGAATGAAAAGTTGAGTAAATATAGATGTAATAGATGAGAGACTCTAAATATATAGATTTTCACTACGAATAAGTATAGCAGAGAAAACATACAAGATCAACAAAGATGCTACGATGCACTAGGCTAATCTAACAAACCTGGCTCAACACACTCAGATGTTCAATGATTCACCG
>CATIWQ010440964.1:0-24795 GCA_949673415.1 Euphorbia schlechtendalii
GGCCACACAACCCTAGAAGGTGATCTGACATTTGGGAAATAACTCTATTACTAATCGCCATCCATGGAAACCCCCAAGTCTGGGGAGTTTTCCGATGATTTTTCCAGACTCTTGATTACTATTAGAATCTAGGAGCCTAAGATCAAAGGGATTCACAGTAATTTTAAAGTGTTGGGGGGAAGAATGAGCAAGGATAAAGCAGAAGCTCTAACTATGGTCAGTTCCACACCGACAAACATGAAATTTAATTATTCTAGGCATAGAAATCGCTAAGGTTGCGGAAGTAAACACTAAACAACATAACTGTAAAGGCTAGCAGAAAACTTACTTGTAGTTGGAGGGGTGAATACAGATCAAAGACGTGATCCCAACACTTCACAAAGGAAATTTGCTAAGATCGCAGAAGAATCGGAGAGGAATTGCGGAAACACCAAGGAAATGAGAAAGTTCTGCAACAGTAAAAATAGAGAAAACGACGCGCCATTTATTAAGGCTTTGAATTTGAAAAGACGCGGATGTTTCTAGAGTGATACGTGGCGTCCTCAGATGCATCGATGGGTTTTAAGAAGCGCCCCTAACATCAAGTAGTAGAAGAGCAATCGTTAGATGATTGAGCCCGCATCATTTTCGAAGCGACATAAGCTTTAAAAAGCTTCTCTAACTTGTGGGGGGACTCCTGTTAACATAGGATGATGTTACCCCCTCGAAAACCCCTCACCTCAGCATGAATTCTGCTAATATAGCGCGACTCGTCATCTAGAGGAATGAGGCGACGTCACTATCCCAAACGGATGGTTCGTCGGGATGTGCCTCTTACCCAAAAAGGGGCCCGTCCTGATTGCTTCATCCACAACGCTTACAAGAAGATGTTGCCGCCTCATTGATCGAGACGTTGACCACTTAGCCAGCGGAATCTGTCTATTGAAACCACTTCCTATAATCAAGGAACGGATGAGGGATGGACTTGATCTTCCTTGATTCTAGGAATCATGATCCCATTTTGAACCATTCAAATCTCCACTATTCGGGGGATTTGGCAGAGCCTATAAATGATGAAGAACAGCCTCCATAACAGGTTAATCTATTCTTCTCTACTAAGTTTATTCCACGCTCACCGCACCACTGAAAGTTCCGATTCCGAATTGGGTTTGACCTTCGTGGAACTTCAAGAAATGTTGTATCGGTTATGTAGAATTATACCTGCAAAATAGATAATGAACTGGATAAAGGGATTGGGGCTTTTATCCCCCGGGAAAATTCTGACGCTCAAGTTAGTATCTTAAGGCAGGAGGATCAAGAAGCTTTTATGTGTGTATATTATTAGAACAAACTAAGTAGAGAAGAATAGATTAACCTGTTATGTAGGCTGTTTTCCATTATTTATAGGCGCTGCCAAATCCCCTGAATAGTGGAGATGAGAACGTTTCAAAATGGGATCATGATCCCTAGAATCAAGGAAGAACAAGTCCATCCCTCATCCACTACTTGATTTTAGGAAGTGGTTTTAGTAGACAGATTCCACTAGCTAAGTGGTCAACATCTCGATTAATGAGGCGGCAGCACCTTCTTGTAATCGTTGTGGATGAAGCAATCAGGACGGGCCTCTCTTTGGGTAAGAGGTACGTCCCGACGAACCATTCGTTTGGGATAGTGACGTCGCCTCATTCTTCTAGACGGCGAGTCGCGCTACGTTAGCAGAATGCATGCTGAGTCTGAGGAACTTTCGAGGGGTAACATCATCCCCTGTTAACAAAAAGTAAAGAAAGAAATAGAATATGATTCCTTTTAATTGTTTTAGGCATTTAAATATCTTTAAGAAAATAAATATTTCATTTTGTTGTTGTTTTATAAAAGAAAACAAATTGTTTAATAATGATAATATAAATTATTAATCAACTAAAATTAAAAATGTCTATAGTTATTTTATTACTGTCTAATTAATTAATTAATTAATTATGATGTAGAATAATATTATCATTAATATTATGAATAAATATCAATATTCTATTTATAATTTATAAAAAATATCAATATAAATAGTATATGATTATTATCATTATATCATTAATATTATTATGAACATTATATATAATGAAATTGATATTTTTGTAATAAATTAAATACTATTATAATAAATATTTTGATATTTATATAAAAAAGTTAAAAAATTAGTAAACGGGGCCGTGTTGATGATCTGCTAAAATGTTTTGCTGGCCTTAGGACTTGTGGAAAGCAGCGCCGCCTGCTTTGTTTGATTGTTTCATTTGCTTTCTTTCTTTTTGATCTGATATAATAATGAAACATTGTGAAGGAGTACCACTAGAGGAAGGTTAGGCAGGTGATGTTATCATTACTACTGCTTGAGGGACAGACTTTTTCATGGGAACGAGGGATGGTAGAGAGTGTTGCGAATCTTAATTGGTCTTAACAATTCTATTCCGCTTGGAATCTCATCTTCAGACTAATGTTTCGCTTTGAGAAGTGATAAACTGTTGCTAGTTGAGTGCATGGCTGATTTTACAGACCTCAAGCGACAAAAAAGAAGAACGACAAACTTTTATTGGAAGCAGCAACCAAATGTCTCGCGGTTAAAAGCAGGAGCGAACAACCACTTTAATAAGAACTCATTTCAAAGAGGAGGATAGTTATCCTGGGGACAAGGATTGGAAGAAAGAAACCCATTCATTTTAATCGAAATTGGTCACTACTAATTTTGATCTCGTCCCATGCGGGATGATCTGCAAAAGGTGTTTAATGAAGAAGCTGTGAAGTTAGTCTTATCTCAAATGGATCCAGATTAAGCTCTGGTTTTAATCCTAGATTCTTTCAAAAGTATTTGCTTGGATTGTGTTCGTTTGAATTCTTTCCTTGTGGGATAAAATGACACCAATATTGTTCTCAATTCTAAGAAGAATCTCTTTTTTTCTTTGTGATCTCCTTAAGCAAGTCCACCATTATGTTTAACCCAAATTTAAACAATTTGGTATTTCAGATTGTTTGGGAGTCGGCGAAGTGGAGCACCATGGCATCTATGGGGTTGCCCTCTCTTGATTGGCCAATAAAAAGAGATTGTTTTCAACTACATTCTTGAAACGGTGCACAAAAATATTATAAGTTGACAAGTCTCATGGTGGAAAAGAAATCATGCACAAGTACGCGTCACCTGTGTATGTTATGCAAGTTTTTCCCTTACCAAATCACACAAATTCTAATATTTGATCCATTCATTGGATGCAACGAGAGCGTCTTTTTCAACCCAGAGAAAATAGTGGGATCAAATTCAGAAATCTCCATGAGTTTAACATAAGCAAACTTGGAAGCTAATTACTGAACCTGAAATTCTTGTGAGCAGAATTTTCAAGGCTCGATATTTTTCCAAATGACTCTCTTTTTATGTCGTAGTAAAGCTTTATTTGGAGAGGTTTAAATAGTACAAAATTTATTATATTGCATGGTATGGGGATTCAAATTGAGTTGAACTCGAATTAGTTTCTCTCTATGGAATCTCCAATATTTCTAGGATTTGAACATGCGGCTTTTAGCTCCATTTTTTCTGATGATGGTGTTGGCTGGAATGAGCAATTACTTGAGATGTTATTTTCTAGTACTTGAGATGGTAACGACTTTTATCATTATTATTACTATTATTAATTATAATAGTTATTAGAAATGGTAAATAGAATAGAAATAAGGAAAGAGAATTACAATATTAACGGAATGAGTTGAATGCGATCGAGGAAAATGAAATAATGGAATAAAAGATACTGGGTGATGAAAAAACAAGAACTAAAGAAACAAACAAGAAAGGAAATAAACAGTTTTTATATTCCCTGCCCGATTCCTCCAATCCAAATGCACCCTTGGTATATTTGGATATGCCTATTAACACCTGCTCGATCTTCCTTTTCATTTAATGTTTGAACTTTTCACATGAACCGGCATATTCATTGCCCAATTTCGCATTACCTCATAGGTTTATACTCTTTTCAAATCGTCCGTACGACAATAATAGCCATTTACACGATCATGATGATATATCAGACGGGAAATTGTTTCTTTTGGCCTATCGATTTTACAGATAACATAAAGGCAAAGATGTTGATTCCGCATATCAAAGAATCAGTGTTACAGTTAAAGCCAAAATTAAAAAACCATAGCTTAAGAAAGACTAGAATGGTAATGTAGATTAAAACAAGTTTAAGCGTCTGCATCCAAACAAACACTGCATGGATTGGATTACTTTTTAGAGAATAGTTAACAAGGGAGGATGGGGCATATGTAATGTGTTCAGATTGTAAGGCATAATTTGTTTAGTTGGGTTGACAAACGACATTTAGTACTATAGACCCCTGTGCCACACATCCAGTAGTGAGTTTTAAAACTGTAACACCTCAAGCATGATTGATGCAATTCCGTTTGAAACCCTTGCCATCCAACAATTGCAGCCTTTCCTTCTCACACTGCCACACCACACAAAATTTAAAAACAAAACATACATAGCAAACTACTCTGGAAATACCGCAACCGTAGCATGATATCAAATTGAAGATGAGAGAGTAAGGAATTCGTCATTCTCAGTTGCTAGATAATCCAACTTGCGCTGCATAACTTTCATTCTGAAGCACTCCTGAAGCCCTCAGCAAAGCCTCCAAAACACTCCTCCTTCCACCGTCACCTTCTTCTTCGCACAGTTGAAAGAAGGTAGACACAATTCCAGGCTTTGGCTTCCAACTCGTCGCCCCTTCTGCCACAAACGCTTCCTTCAAGCAAGACAGCGCCTTTTCTATTCTCCTCTCTCTGACATGCCCCTCTGCAAGAATCTCCCAAGTGGTTGGATTCGGCTTCCCTCCTAATCCTGCCATTTGATTGAACACTCCTTCAGCCTTACCCACATCTCCTTGTTTCACGTACCACCCCATCAGCAGATTTCCTATTCTAGGGTCATACGCTATCCTAATCAGCAACCATTCCTCGTAAATCTTTTCAGCCCCTTCAATATCATCCATCCGGATCAGAGATGAGATCACTGCATGATACCCCAAATTCGGGATACTGGGAAAGATTGCCTTGTACATGTTCCACACGCGGTGTACCTCCTCCTTGTTACCAACATTACCGTACAGACTTAGGAGATAATGGTACGGTATCCGATCACGACCTGTAATTCTGCTCTCGACCCTCCTCAGGCATTCTTCAGCCTTTTCTACCTGCCCCATCTTTATGTACATCGTAGCCATTGTGCTAAATGTTGTCCAGTTCGGAATCACAGTTTTATCTGCCTTCATCAGCTCGAGCACCTCTTCCATCCCGTCTTCCGATCCCTGGGAACCGCGAGATGATAACCAAATATTATAGGAATAGATATCAAGTTGTATCTCGCGTTCTCTCATTTCCAAAACCATGGATTCAACTTTGTCGAACTCCTTGAGGTTCATATACAGAGTCATCATCACATTGAAAGGAAGAGCATGCGTGGTGTAGCTTTTATTTCTCATCTGCTCAATTAAAGCTTCAGCCTTTTCTTTCAAATTTGATTTCACATAAGCATTCAGCAAAGCCCCATATATCTTCCTGTCATTTACCTTATTCGTAACCTTTTCAAAAAACTCTTCCGCACTAGAAATTCCATGCACTTTTGAAATAAGGTCTAGTTGAATTGCAGCATCACTGGCAATTAATTTAAACCTCTCTTTTCTACTGTTCATCCACTCGTACACCTAGAAGATGTAATCATCATCCACAATGAAATAGGATAAAACAACAACACAGGTTGAAACATTTAGATAGGACTCTCCACATATAGCAATTGGAAGTCAATGAAATAGGATAAAACAATAGCGGTTAGATTAAACACATATAGAATCATTAGCAGTTAATTTAAACCTCTCTTCTCTAATATTCATCCAATCATACACCTAGAAGATGTATTTATCATTCACAATGGTTGAAGTAGGATAAAACAACAACACAGATTGAACCCATTTAGACAGGACTCTCCACATATAGCAATTGGAAGTCAATTTATTTCATATTTTGAAATGAAATAGAGTCCATGATAGCTCAGTAAAAACAAAATCGGACACTAGAGGAGAAGCCAAGAGATTAAATTTGGGGTTTTACCTCAAGAGCGAACTTGTGGCGATTATATTTCCTCAATTCCTTGACAACCCTACAAAGCTCCCACTTGGTGAGCTTCTTGCCGTTTTTATCTATCTGATTCAAAACGTGTCCAGCGCCCAATTCAGGGTTCTCCATCAATGAAATCTTCTTGTAAATGGAGTTCCATTTGATCATAGGTCTGCGCTCATAATCCATAGTTCCATAGCTGTGGACTTGAGATATGGAGCAAGTAATGGGGGACTTTCGGAAATCCAGAGACTGGCCAAGGGCCAACTGAGAATTTCTCCATGGGAGAGATGGAGAGTATGAGAGAGTGGATGAGAGCGATACCTTATGGTGGTAGAGGGCAGGTTGGAGAAGCATATTTTAGTCCTACAGCAGCCGAATGCAGTCTGAATTCGGGCTTCGAAGATAAAGCCTCCACTTTTCTATTGGGAAACCCACTTATACGACCTGTCGTTCGCTATCAGCCCTAACAAAATTCCATATGGCATATACGACCTGTCGTTTCACCCACAACAGCTTACCCTAACAATGTCATTCAAATTTTGAATTCACACATTTAACAATTTCAAATAAAATTTTTTACTTTTATTTTTTGTAAAAGAATTCTTTTACTTTGAAATTCAATATTATTTATTTATAAAAAATCTATTTTATCTTGTTTTTTCAAAAAAATTATTTTATATTCATAATTTTTAAGTTTGAAGTGAAATTTAAGATGCAAGGTTGTAGAAAAAACACTGTAATAATTTCAAACTACAGAGTAAAATAAAATTTGAAATGAAAATTGAACATGTAGGGTTGGAAATACCCTAACAATAAAACTAAAAAATTCAAACTTTTCGAATCAACTTTAACTTCAAAAAAAATAAATGTGATTTAAAGTCGTAGATACAAATAATAAAAATAAATTTCATTCAGAATAAAACACAAAAAAAAAAAATTCAAATTTGACTGCTACTGATTTTGGTCAATGAAAGAATCATGAAAAAAAATTCATGTAATCAAACAAAAGAATTCAAATTAGTTACACACCGTACCATAAAAAAACCATGATCCAAACAAATAAGGACTAACAATAGTTTCATTCAAATGATCTTTAAAAGAATTTTTACCCCGCTTATAAATTGAAGTGTTTAGATATAATTAATAAATTTAGAAATTATATATAGAATAGATAGCTTATAATAATGAAAGTGTTTTTACATAGAAGTCCAGACAGTGATTCACCAAAAAAAAAAATCAAGCAAAACATCATATGCCAAACCAAAGCTAGCATTCGCAATGTGTTTTGCAACTCTCTTGACTTCACCAGCAAATTTATGCTCCACATCAACTTCAGGTTGTAGTTAAAATGTTCAAGTGCATCCTGGCCAATTTATTTGCATGATCTCCTTGATTCTTGCATTTCCATGGACATATACCTTGGGCTCTTTTACCTGAAAAAAGCCTGAAGATCTTCAACTGACATTTAACAAAGAGCAAGCAGAATTCTGTTAGTACCAGAATGATGGGTGGGAACCCTTGTTGAAGCCGAGCTCTTGAGAAACCCTCAACATAATATAAACATTCAAATCCTTCCACAGCAGAGTGCTCACTATTATAAGTCAAAGCAGAACAAGAACAATGTTACCCGCAGAATAAAAGCTTTTCCACCCTCTTAATAAAAAAGCTAACTAAATTTAGAAACAAAGTTATGAAGCATCTCTGGTTCCGTCATTTTACCAAAAAATCAAGCCAAAATAACAGAATCCTAGTTATGAACTGAACACAATACAATAACAAATGCACCTGATAAGGTATGTTAAATTTCTGTGACGAAATTCATCCAGAGCAATTCCTTCTTCTTTAGAATACCTATATCATATGACAAATATAGAAAACTTCCACAAAAAAGATGATCATGCATGTCAGTATTTAGAGTCCATGAAATGATCATGCCAATGTCTGTTTAGCATACCTCCATGGGTAATTGTTCTCACAAAACCGAGATATACCATTCATGGCCGAAAAGGTGTCAATATGAACCCACCATGTTTCCTTAACATTAAGACGGCCTGTCATAAAATTCTCATTTCAGCTTTCGCAAAACAAACCTCAGACTTCAAGGATTTTCCTTAAATTGCATTTACAAGTCAATAAAGACATGAGAGAATTATAGAACATAGTTGGTACATCCCCTCGTACAATGTTTTTGTTAGTCGAAATGTTTGTTATCGAAAGAGTTTCATTAACTTGTAGAAAATAAACATTACCAGAAAGAACAGTCATCATACCCCTGAAAAACAACTTAATCATAGCATGCAACATTAAGTCATGCTGTCTTCGAATATGCATAAGTGACGGATATAGAGGTACTCACCCATCCTATGTAGAGCTTTTAATGCATGACCGCTGGTATAGTTGTCATAAGATGCTAAAAAAGTCACTGCAGTGCATCCTAGACTATAGGAGACCAGTGGTTAAACAAAAGGGACAAAATATCATTATTGTATAATAGACAAAAAGACTCTAACCTGATCAGAAGTAATCCCATCATAATCAAATTGAGGAATTTCCATGATTTCTTCTTCCGATTGTTATAGCTGCAACAAGTGAGAATAAGAAATTGAACTTAAATCAGTTATTCTGATAAGCATAAAACTATCAAACCTCATATACCCAATATTTCTAAATGCAATTACAAGTATGTTTGCAAAATAAGTCACAAGAAACTTCTGTTGCTGCTTTGAATAAGAGAGTCAAACTTTTTACTAAGCTTTTAGGTCGCCCCAGACGGAACAAAAAAAAAGACTGGATACCATGTCTGCATGCTGTTTAAATTAATCATACTTAAACATGAATCTTTAGGCATACCAAGTACCAAATACATTGTTTTCTTAGAAGAAGGAAGATTGAAGGTAGAAGAAAGATACATTCTGTTTGCTGCCACTGCAGCAGATAAGTTAAACATTGGAACTGAACTGATAACAAATCGAAGTTCCTGTTCAATATCCAAACTCAAGTTAATATATATTATAGTAAATGGGTTTGTCAACTAAGCATCAGAAATTCAGATTTAACAAGACATACTTTGTGGGGAAGCTTAGAGTAAAGCATAATGAAGGAAAAAACTGGAAGAACAAAGAACAGAACCCTCCTATCGAATAAAACTCCAAACTGCAATGACAAATGATCAAGTTCAGAAGAAGAACATGGCAAACAACAAACTATGGTGCAAGACCATTATCAAACAACTAGTAAGAAACCCTTGTGTTTTACTTATCCATGGAAAGAATATACATGAAAAGAAAAAGGTAAGCTTCAAAAAAGTATCATGCCGTTTCACTCATTTGCATAAGGGTCGGAAAATTTTTCTTTTGCAAAAGGGGGTCAAGTTTTAAAAATTGGCAAAAAGAGAAAAAAAATATTTTTTTGTTCAGAGTAGTGATGTTACAAAGAATAATTTAAACAATTCAATATCCTCATAATTTAACCTTATTATTTAAATATTATACATCACAGTTTGAGTAAACTTCAGAGAGTTTTTCACTTTTTATGATTTTTAAATTATATTATCATATTTTAATTAAAAATTATTTGCATTATTCAAAAAAATTTCAAAATTTGTCACCGATTTGTATTGCATTTTCATTAATAAACCCAAAAAATTCAATTAAAAATGGACAAGACCCCTTATCGTGACATAATTTAATTTTGAAAATCCTTCGTTTGCAAAGCTATTGAAACCACAGACCCCTTTTTGCAAAATAAAATTTCTCAGACCCGTTTTGTAAATGAGTGAAATGACATAGTACTTTTTGAAGTTAGCCCAAAAGAAAAACTGCCCAATATGTACTTCAAGGCAGAGGAAAGCCCAGCACTTGGACGAGCATTGCATAACCATCTTGATAGCAATAAAAAAAGTGAAAGAAACTTGGTCAATAAAGATTCAAAGCATTAAGAGATATTAAACAGCAAACTCATAATGCATAAAGTAGCTCATTAAGTAGGCTCTTGAAATAGCATGTCAATATTGCCACCCTTTTTACTCTTACCACGAACAGAGGGTATGCAGCAAGCAATGAGCGAGGGAGAGCTGAAGTGAAGTACCAAAGAAATGGATGTGTCTAAGCAATAGTCAAGGAAGTTACGGACAAAATTCAGATTCTGACAAAATAGATGATATATTTATTTAAATGGCCAGGGAACATCTATAAAAATTAATGATTTTACAGAACGCATGAATACAAATGAAGGCACAAAGTGAATGGCCTAAAACAGATTAATTGACCCATGAACCTTACACAATTGAGAAGTAGAGTGATGGTAATGAAAGACTTATGTTATTGCCATACTAACGTTATTTAACCTCTCAAAACCACAAAAAATCAATCAACAAATCAAATCATATCAACTGATTTGTAGAACTCTCAGGTCAACATATTATGGGAACAAAGTAGTAACATTGGAAAATCAAAGCAAAATGTCAGAGATAAGAGAAGTACAACATTGCAAACAATATTCATCACAGTGCGATTATCAATTATGCATTTGACAACAAACTTCCACAAAGTATAGAGTCAGTTGAGTTGGTTAACATATAAAGTGCAACATTTTTTAAATAAACAAGAAACATTGGAGAAAATGCTCTAGTGACTGAGGATACACCCCATTCAGAACTTCGGTTTAGTACAGAGTTGAACCATAGAACTTCAAATTCAGGCCACATCAACTTCTTCCACATTATCGAATCAACTAATACAGTAAGACCTGTGCTGAGCAGGATTTCGTGAGAAGATAATATTTAACAATTTTTCTTACTGATGAATATAGAATGGATATACATACATTAATGCACTGACTTACCTATGGAAAGCAGAGCTACTCCACTGCAATATTTAATTGCTTCCCACATTGAAATAGATTTAAACTGGCATCAATAAACTGAGACTCTTATTATGAAGCATCAAAAGTGTAACAAGTTAATTCATCAGCAGAACATATGAATCAGTACAAGAAGCAACTGATATAAAGGGATACCATCGGGCATAAAGTATAGTATAGGAATTTCCCAATTTATAATAATACAAAATATACAAACTATTTTTTATGGAGGGATAATAGATGGCATGCAACCTAAGTAAATAATCCCTGTCATCTTTAATAGCCATTTAAGTCAGATTAAACAATAAATGGAGTTTCCATGAAAAGGCTTTGGTAGTAGCTGAGAATGCTTCATGATGAGATATCTAAGAAGTAAAGGATTAAGCATAAGAAAATTATGCATCACAAAATTCTTCAGTTGGGTAAAGGAATAAGGTAAATTGAAAGCTAGTAGTTCAAAAGTTTCATATCCAAGTGATCTGCTCTGAAGCAAAGTAACTCCAGCTGGTTGCCCAAATTATTAATGCAGCTCGATTCTATTATTGCACTATTATCTTGCATCCACTCTATCTACCTTATTTGTCATATTATTAAAGTTAATCCAAGAGCTTTTAATGTGGCAAATGTCTTAGCCTAATGGTTAAAACTGAATTTGTGACCTATATAGGTCTCGGGTTCGAGTCCCATACAGTGTGGGGAGGAAATTTTTCTTTGTGTTTTATGTAAGCAATTGCGCAAATTTACAAAAATCCAAGAGCTTTTCACAATTTAAATGATATGTAGATCACAAAACTCGTATCTCATTTCATGCTTGAAGTTATGCAACCCATGAGAATATGTTGTTGTTAGATAAATATTAATAAGATGCATTCTTATAGTGTGCATAGTAAAACAATTTGCAGCTTAATACAGAGGTGTCGAAAATATAAATAAGGACCGTTAGCAACAGGGAAAATACCAGCAAAAGCTGTAGGGCAAGAGGGCCCAGAAGTAGCAGCATATCACATCTAAAGACTATGGTAGAAAATATCTGGTCATCAAAACAAATCAGTGAGAAGATTTCATGGATGTCAATACGAGATAAGACTCATTCTGCATTATTTATACCTTGTCCTAAGAAGTAAACTGTTTTAGAGGACGAGCAGAAATTAGAAAAGGAAGTGAAACATATGCATTTCTGGTTCTAAGAAACATGCATACCTATCAGTAAAATAACTTTTGATAATCACATGGACTCACAGTAAGAAAAAAAGAATTATAGCTAAAGAGGATGTTTAACAGCATGACTAAACTGAGTATGGAGACATTAGCAACTGAGTATAATTAACATTGCAAATTTTATGAATAACTTGAAAATCTGAAATTGAGTTAACTTACTAGACAGTTTAATGCTGCATAAAAATTCCCTCGCAACCAATATCCATACGCTGAATTAACTGCAAATTGTAGGGGAAAAGTTAGCTAAGCTATATAAACATATGATAGTTAACTCAACAAAAAACAAAATAGAGCCTTAGGTAACAATGACTTGTTCCCATATGAATCTGGGTCATAGTGTAAAGACACCATAAAACCCAAAGCTTCATCAAGAGGAGCAAATATCTAACTAAATTTGTCTAAGGGAATTATTATAAGAAGAACACCAATAATAAAAAAACTGCAAGAAGTAATCACCTGCAGCCATAGCTAGTATATTGGGAAGAGGACGTGTGCAATAGAACAGAAGATGAAACTGAATAGCAGTCAATATGACAAAAAAAGCTTCTACCTGATGACCAAACTTATTTCTAACCTGCCAAGACAGAAAGCAATAAAAAAAAACCTTTAGAACTAGTGATTTATGAAATTACTTCTTAAAAACAGCAGATTAAGGAAAAACAATCATGTAATTACCTGAATACGGAAGAACCTTAATGTAAATAAAACAATGCAGCCCAGCACCAATCGGACTAAAGAGCATGAATCAGAAAAATATGTCAGTAAAAGTTTCTCAAGTCCTCTAGACGAAAAAAATTCAAATGGAGTGCCCAATATGCTGAGAAGAACGTAACTAACCTGTTATAAGCCCATAAAACTTTGGCAGCTGCAATAAGCTCATAGCTAATACAAATGGAGCTGCCACAATGGACACAAGAAAAGCTCCTAGAGAGGAAAAACATGTAATAAGTGATCTTGGGCGTATAGACTTCAAAATGAAATGGAACTAGAAGTGAACATGTAGAAGAGTACGAGTTACCGATAAATGTGCGAGGAACAACCCCAGGGAAATCCAAATGATCGTACTGAAACAGGAACTAGCCAAATCAATAAAGTAAAAAAAAAAATTAAAATTTAATCAAACATCCAACTCACGTTATCCAACTGGTGGCGGTGGTAAAGAATGTCGTGCATAGCCTTAGAACAAAACAAAAAGATCAATTAGCTTTGAGGATAAAAAAACCAAGTAGAGCTCCATAACGATTACTTTATGATTCAGCTCATTCAAATTCTTAACATGAAAAGAAATGAAAAAAATTCCGGAGTAGAAACCGGAGCACCTGAACATTAAAGCTTTCTTCAACTTTGGTATACGGAACCATGAGAACATAGAAAACAGCTATTGATCCCAAAAGCAAGTCGTAGCCTAAAACAATCGATCAATTCCCATAAATTAACAAAATTAACAAAAAGAAGAGCAAGGCGCAGCGTCTGAACATGAATGTCATATCTTACCGATCGGCCGGAGAATTTGCCAAGCTTTTGAAAATGAAGGCATAGTTGAGCTGAAAATACCAGAGAAAACTGACTAGCAGGAAACTGAAGCTGCGAACTGCGTGGATGCCTTTTGCCTTTGTGAAGTTCAGTGGCTGAAAGCCCAGAATATAAATTCGAAATCGGCTTTATTTTTAAATATGGGCCTGTGGCCTCATTACTCGGGTCTTTTACTTCTCTTTACGTCTTCTTCCTGAGAAAAAAGAAAGAAAAAATCGATAATTGGGGCAATACTGATGGGTGCATTCCAGGCTAAATAATCGTTGACAAACATGTTATCTATTATGTTGTTATTTATCTGCATGTACTATTGTGTCTTTTTTATTAATTTTTATTGTGGTATACATTTATAATATAAACACTGTTATTTGTGTTTTTTTTAGATTCAATCTTCTTTTAAAGTGATTGTATCCTATTTTTACCAACGTAATTATAGAACAAGAATGTCATTGTAGTGTTTAATCGTATGTAAAAAGGACATTTTGTGACAGAAGACCTTATTAAGTTAATAGTTTTGATCAAATGTGAAACTAATGTTGTTAAAAATATAAAAACATCAATAATTTTAAATAAACGACTTAATAATAAAAAGGAGGCAGTAATATGAGAAACAGTATAGAGGTCCAGAGTAGATTCAAAAGGCATAGACTTGATAGTAGTGTATTAAGAGTATGTTGTAATTGTTTGACCTGTATTACTTATAAGCATAGTGCATCAATCACCCCTGGAACTTGTCCATAAAAATAAGTTGTCACCTGAACTTGAAAAAATGCATTAGTTTGCACCCTTAATGCCACGTGTGAGTGTGAGCTTTTGGTTGGAGAGAGAAATATAAAAAAAATGATATCTTTGAAAAGTTAAATCAACCAAAAGTTGACACGTGGTAATGAAAGATAACTGGTGTATTTTGAACAAGTTCAAGAGGATATCCGACCCATTTGAAAGTTTTGGGTGATAAATGACTATTTTGAACAAGTTTAAGGGATAATAGATGGATTAAACCTTAATTATATGATGGATTTGATTATTTGCAAAGCATATGTTACATGAACCTTGTCACCATTTGATACTCATGAAATTTAATTCACCGGTAACAATAGAAAGTTAATAATTACTTGTTAAAATAAAGTTCTGCCGGGTTAACAGTAATGTAGAATTTTCGGATATTTTAAATAATGAATTAAGTGTAGGCTATGGTGATTTTATTTTTGACAAAGTAAATCTTACTTTATCTATTATCATCATTTAAATCTTCTCATCATTGATCCAATAATGATAAGATCTAAAGTTATGGAGACTTTGTTTTTTATAAAGTAACCATAAATAATGAATTAAAATGTGAATAAATTTGGAAATGCCATTCTTTATATCATTAAGGCATAATTACACTTTTTTTATCTTTCGCTTGTGCATTTTTAAATATTGATCTATTACAGCAAATTCAACTCTACGGTAATTCATTTTTGAAACTCCATTTTGCATAGTCTACTCATATTCCTCAAAATTTAAAGGGCATTTTACACAAAAGTGTTGTAAAAATAACTTAATTTGGATCAAACAAATACTATTTTAAGTATCATGTTTACATTTATGTTCTTCCATTTTTATTAATTTTTTTATCTTGTTTTTCATATATATCTCAAACTGTTAATTTTTTTACATATTATTCGTCTCATTTTTATCTTTGAAACGACACTAATTTTGATATTTCGCATTTATAGAAGTTTATTAGATTTTGTTTATTAAAAGTCATAAAATACTCGTATGATCATTCTTATAATGAATCCAGATCTATACATTTTAAGAGACACCCAACAGAATTCTAACATAATTCTAAAAAGACTTGTATTATATTTAAGTCTAATACATCAAGACCCCCCTAAACTTATCCTTAAACACCTATTAACCCCCTGAACTTTGAAAAGTTCCAAATAACCCCCTGAACTTACAAAAACTTCCAAATAACCCTCTACATTTGCAAAAAGTGAACCAATTTTTCCTCTCAATATCATGTGTTAGATTCTGGTTAGAGAGAGAATAGTGACATCTTTGAAAAATCAAATAAACAAAAATTTGACATTTGACATTTATGTGGGTAGATGGGTTCACTTTTTACAAGTTGAGGGAGTTATTTAGAACTTTTTTGAAAGTTCGAGGAGTTATTTGAAACTCTTGAAAGTTCCAAGAGGTAAATTGGTATTTATGGACAAGTTAAAAGGGGTCTTGATGTATTCGATCTTATATTTATATTAGTTCCCATTAGATTTCTATTATATAAGTTTCAAACAATAAAATATATGTGTGTTTGTTAGATAAATGAATTCTAATAGTCATCTAACAGATATCTAACAAAGATCAAACACATTTCTAACTAACTTATTTTATATGTTCTTGGCTTCAACTAGACACATAAACTTCTATAAATGTGAAGCATCACCATGAATATGAGATGAACAAAAAACTTTAAAGCGGCATGTTAAAAAAATAATCCGAGAGTTAAATGGAAAACAAAGCATGTAAATTAAAAAAAGCATGTTTGAAATATGTTTTCAATTGAAATTATAAATATGAAACTTAAACATGACATTTATGTTAAAACACTTCTTGTCTTGACATTTTTGTTAATAATTTGTTAAGTATGAAGCAAATTGACAAATTCCCTAATTTAATTTCCCAAATAAGATCTCTAAAATATAAATATTCTGTAATTATCATGTAACTTATTGTACACATGAATATTAACAAATAAACCAACATTAAAAAATTCAGAAATTAATAATATTATATTGATTATCCAAATTAAGGATTCATATACATGAGAAATTCTCGTTTGAAGGATAATATATGGTTAGGTTACCATATTTCCTATATTAATTCTCATTTTACCAATTTCCATATCATGCATAGGCGGTTTCACATTTGAACAAGTGGAGTCTATGGACCCCGCTGTTTAGAATAATTAATATTATTAACCATAAAAATTTATGATTGGATGCTTAAAATTTTTTATTGAAGGACTTCTATAACATTAAATTTGGGGTATAAAGAAGTAGATTTTACCAATTATACCCTGTCATCTATTTATAACTAATTTTAATTTTATCTTTCCATTTTCCTTTTATTAATTTATAACTTTTTACTCCTAGTTTGAAGCTAACAAGAATAATTACTTTTATGTCAATGTCTGTAAGTTTAAAATTGAAATTTATGTATATATGAAGAACATACAGCAATACAGTCACATCTATAGGCTGCAACACAACAACCTCACTGCACCAGCACCTACAGTAGAACTATAACATAATCGTGCTAGCTTGCAGTTTTAGTTGTAACTAACTTTAGCTGATGTGGACAATAGGCAGGAATCATCACTTAGCCATTAAGCATTAGCTAGCTAGTATAAATACAATGCTCTCTCCTGTTTGTAATTTCATTGTATTTTGAGATACGAATAGAGGTGGCCAATTGCGAAAATCAAACAGTGAGATGCCAAAAGAAAAATTAATAAAAGCATTAGGAGTATATTATGTTTTTTTTAAGGAAATGATTATAATAACTCAAGGGGGATGGAAAACACAAACAGGGAGAAAACCATTCTAAATCACGTTACATCATCCAAATAAACATCACAAACCAAAGAATGAGACACAATGTTTGAATCATGACAGACCCAACTAAAAAGACATAAGAAAATTTTTTAATAATAGTTGAGTGACCCAACTAGAATGAGACACAATGTTTGAATCATGACAGACCCAAAAAGACATAAACGGGCAATAGCCTTACAATCTTTAATATATGAAGAAATATAAGAAAAATTTCACATCATTACTGACTAACAAATCATATAAAAACCGATTATCCATCTCAATAATAATATGTATACTCCTTGTGTTTTAACCAAGACAAAAGGGAAAAGAAAGTCATATTTCCGTAGTTCTAATAAATAGAGTTTTGACAGTTCCAATTGCAACTGTTGAAAAAATTAAATAAACTGTAGGATCGATATGATATGAAATTGGGCGGTTGTTAATATAAGAAAAAAATGAGTAAAAATAGTCAGTTTCATGGATGAGTGTGTTGAACAAGAATATGAGAGTGTGTGCGTGTGTAGGAGTGAAAAAAGGTAATATATTGAGCTGTGATCCCAAAATAATAAAAAAAAAAAAAACAAAAACGAAAGTATACTTGCACTCAAACAAAAGTGATGAGTATTAACTTAGAATTATATATTTGGGCTAAAAACGCGTAAAAATGATAAACCCTAATGAATGAAAGTGGGCAGACAAGATATATGTGAAGCAGGGAAGACTATTGAGGAGATCCACTTTGTTTCCCACTATTAATTAGTCGACAACCTACCAGAGAAGATACGAAACTTTGTTTTGTTTTGTTTGCATGCTCTCAAACACACGCCCTTACCTTTCTCAACACTTCAATTACTATTCCCATTTCCTTAATTTTCTTTTATATATATATATATATATATGCGCGCGCCTCCATCCCTCCACAACTCGACATTGATGTGCCCTAGTTTATATCTCTCTCTTTCAACTCTTCAAATTAACCAACCAACTCTATGTCTCATTTCAAATTTGTGTCTAATTTACTCATCCTTCTAGTGTACACATCACAGATCATTATATAAAATACCAATATACTTCGTATACCACACCACTACAAGAAATTAACCTACTTTAGTCATGTACAAGACATAATGTTCATATTGAAAAGGAGAGAAAGAAACTAACTTCAGGCGAAAAATTAAGGCATATAATACGATATACAAAAGCTAGCTGACGCATTCAGTTACTAGCTAAAACAATAAGATTGATTATTTATTTATAAATATTAGAAAGATGTAAAGCATTCATTTTCTGATGAATTTGAGTCATCGCATGGAGAATGATTGTGTCTACCTTCGTAAGTAGTAATCACCATTCTACAATCTTCTGATAACCTTTCAACTCTTTTCTTCACTCTACAGTTATTATGAGTACACCGATAATAACTTCTGCATATCAATCAACACAACAAAGATTAGAAACTTTTTTAGTGGACTCATGGAATCCAGAATTCCAGTTTTACAGCATCTTTTGAGTTCTATAAATAGGGTTCACTCTTAATATCTGATATTCATGATAAATACTTTTTATAAAATCATGGATTCAGATGGTGCTTTAAAAAGTATTTTAAAATATGAGCTATTGATTTTATATCCAATAACTATTATTCTGATTTTCACCATGAATATTGCTCAGTAAAATCTATATATGTGAGTGTGCGCGCGCATTTTGAAAATGGAAAAAAAAACTTCCTCCTCTTAATATTTTAATTCCTCCGTCTACTAAATATTATCGTTTTAGAGGGATTTCGTTGTCTTTTTTTATTGTCATTTTTTGTTTTGAAGTTGTTTATTTTTAAGTTTTTCATTCCTACCCCTATTAATTTGTTCAACTTTCAAGATAATTATATTCCAATCTCCAGCAATGCAAAGACCATAGGTCAAATAGTTTTTATTGAACATATTAATAAAGTCTTGAAAATTGAGTATGACATTTATGAAATGGTAAATTAGTAAATCACATCATTCGGTTAGTTGTTATCTTAAAAACTATGAATTAGTTAAAACGACAATATTTAGTAGACGGAGGGAGTATCTATCATCTGGTTTCTAATGTTTCTCAATTGACAAGAGTCACAAGACTAGTAAACAACTTAGCTGAATTTACTTTATAACTTTAAGTAGCTAACCAACGCTACTCAACAATCAAATTAATAGCTTAAAGATCAGCATTGCTGTGTAGAACAATAGAAGAAATTGATTAAAATGTGTTCAAAAAGATTGAATTATCAAAATTTGAGTTGTAGGCCACTGGATTCCATGCACTGATATTTAAATAATTATATATCCTTTTTTCAATTTACGTAACATTTTCACTAAAATATATATTTGATAAAAAAAAATATATATTTATATACTTTAATTTCACATAGTGGAAGAAAAATTGTTAGAAATGTTTGTGTTAAAACTGATATAAAAAAGGTTTATGCAGAATGCAATTCAATAGAATTACAAGTTATCGAAATAGAGTTTGGCCAGTCTTTAAGTTTCTTCTTTTTCATCAAATATAATCACCGAAATAAATGGTGAATAATTTGTTAAAATGGTGTTCTCAAGGGTAAGCAAAAATCACTTTTTGAAAGAAAATTGAAGAATGCTTAATATATAAATAACAAAAGAAAGAGGGAGCGCATATTAAATTCCTGCATTAATGATTAAAAGAAGTGACGGACTGTACATAAAGATTGTCATCTTCTTAATTGATAAGTTTGAACAGAAAACACTTACACTACATATATAGATTCTCATATGTAAGAACTTATATTAATGAATGATGATTATTGTTGCATGTTTTATGATGATTATATAATAAAAATGAAGGAAAAGAAGAGAGAATACCTAGGATGAAGGCTATTTTTAACAACTTTCTGACCATATTTTCTCCATTTGTAACCATCATCAAGCACATCCACATCACTCCTAGTTTGAAAACAGAATCTTGGTTCTCTTAGCTTTCTCCTCATTTTCACCTTATTATTGTTCTTCTCCGACGATGAATTCCTCCACCTACCGATAATCAATTAGGTTTAAATAGAATTCCACTTAGTTGGGGATAGATTATGGGGTTCTCTTCTCTAGCAATGTTTTAACATTAAAAAGAGCTGGATCCGCCCGGGGATTGATACACCGGTTGATATTGTCTATAATTTGTTCCTTAATTAGAACCAAGAATCAAGAAGAAAGAGAGAGAGAGAGAGAGAGAGAGTAATACTGTTTCTGTGTCTGGACATTCAGATTCCAAATCTCTACCACAAGATCTCCACAGATAATATCTTTGGACGTAAAGGGGAAAAATAGCTTACCAAGAATTGCTGCTACCGTCGTTTTGTTGACCATTATTACAAGTAGTAGTAGTAGCCTTTGGATCTACGTCTACCTAAATAAATATGAAAACCAAGCAGGATCTCAGTAATATACATTAAAAAAAAAAAAAAGGTGAGGAATAGTTGTTAAACCTGGTGGTGGGTGTGGATGTGAATATTGGAGCTTTGGTGGGAGTGATGAATGGAGGAATTAGGGGCTAAAAAGCTCAAATCCTCAAATTGGACAAAACCAGCCATCTCCTGGACCTGGATTGTTTGTTGAGTAGTAGTAGTTGTAGTACTATACGCAACATAGTTTGCTACT
This sequence comes from Euphorbia schlechtendalii, assembly GCA_949673415.1. Lineage (NCBI taxonomy): Eukaryota > Viridiplantae > Streptophyta > Magnoliopsida > Malpighiales > Euphorbiaceae > Euphorbia > Euphorbia schlechtendalii. Next base: position 20,993 of record CATIWQ010440964.1, read on the forward strand.
TGTCTTTCCCCTCCTTCCATTCTTCCTCGTTTACCTTCGTTTTCTTTATTCCGAAACCAACAAGCAAAGAAGAAGAAGAAGATGGAGTTTGTGACAAGGGGGAAACTGCAAGTCTGTTGACTCAACAACTCAACGTGGAAATTGGATGTTTCTCTTTGGGATTTTGTCTACATAAATGAAGGGAATACTTCAACTTCAGGTTTTTATTAGACTTGTTCATGGGTCGTTATGGTTTAAAACAAGAAGCCTGGCCAACAGACGAGTTTATTAAAATTCCGAGTTTTATGTGTTGGGTTTCTTTTTGTATGAATACACTCATGTCCGGGGATGAATATTTTTTTATAATATACATTTATATATCATATTTAATTAGTTATTTTAGTTTTTGAATTTAAATGCAATAATTCATACAATTTTTTAAAATATTTAAGAAAAGTATGTAGTCATATTATATGTAAGGTTTTTATTAAATTATACTGATTTCTTTTCTTATATCTCTCTATTTAGTAATTCAAAAAAATCCAAAAGAAAAATTATTGAGCTGTCTTGAAAAATGTCCTCGTAAACTTAGTAGGAGATCGAAATTTTAAAATGTATGGTTTATAAAAGGCTTGTATTGATATTTTTAATAAAAAGCCCAATAAAATCTACCCAATGAACATGTTTGTATCGTATCATTTAACTGAAAATTAAAATATTATGAAGCTAATTAGACAACGAAACCCAAATTCAAGCTTTGCATAATATTATCTCATCTCAACGTTCGTAGCCAGTTAAGGAACTTCTGTTTTTTTACTCAAGCAGCTAATTAACTTTCCCCTATTGTTTGTGAGATTCAGTAGCTAGTTGAGAACGTCTGATCTGGGACAACAAATGCAATCTTATTTCATTTATAATTTCTTTATTGGTTAATTAGGTCACATGTATTGCGATTTTAGATTCAGTTTTCAATTTATTAGAATCAATGTAAATATCAAGATTCCAACCGTAATTACCTATTTTACAAGTTAAACAAAATTTTTTATTAAATTAAATAGAAAAAATATAAAATAAATCAAAATATATTTAAATTTTAAACATAATTGCGTTGTTTACTTAAAATCTTTAATATTTAGTAAAATTTATTACAATCAAGTATATTAATTTAATAGTATAAAATATAAAATTTTAAAATAATTATAAATTTAATGTAGAAACATATAATAAAATAAATAAAATTATTCATCTGGCCTGGCTTAGGTATTTATATAAAAACCAAGCCCGATCCATAAAAATTCAGATTTTGACCAGGTTTTGAAAAAAAATAATTGTACAAGCACGGCCCGTTGAAGCGGACTCGGGCCGAGCCAGGTGGGTAGCCCTGCCCGCGAACAGGTTTACATGTGAAATGGATCTTACATGTAAATCCCAATTCCTATACATACATACATACATACATACATACATACATACATACATATATATATATATATATATATATATATATATTGACAGTGGTTCTCAATGATATTATAATGATCATGAGTATTGGGAGGTTGTGGGTTCAAACCTCACGATTAATAAATTTGACAAAAATGCTTCTTATTTATTAAAAAAGTACCCGTGTATATATATTGTTAGAACTTTCAAATATAAAATACAGTGTATTATGCTTATAATTTCATGTCACAAAATTTTATCAAATATCTTCAATGATTGTGTGGCAATGTAATTTTTGTAATGTTTCTTATTGAAATGAATAGATGCTGCCTCACCCATCCAATTGGTTAAAATGTACAAATGTACTCTTACAAAATACAAATATATGAGGATTATTGTTGCAGTGAATGCTTAGATCTTAAAAATTAGTGTAACTTTACAGATTACGCTAAGAAATCATTAAGACTAATTAGTTAGCGCAAGCCTTCAGTAAGAAATACGTACATACTGCATCAATCATATATAGGTATGACTATTAATGTGTATCAGATATCAGATTTTGAAAAGACTACCATTAATAATTACTTTTATAATATTCAATTTAGTTAATTTATACAGCAAATTCAACCATATTTATAATGAACACACGCTGTATGTTTTGGGTGAGGGAAGAAATAATGTCAATCAACCTCAACCTTTTTCTCTTATCAAACAAAACTTTCTATATTCACATCATTTACAATTCTTTTAGTTTTCTTAAGGATTTCATTTTCCCAGATTGCATCTGGTTTTCATTTTACATATAGATAGCTTATCTACGAGAATAGTTCCAAAAAAAAAAATTGGATTCAAGTATAATAATTTTGTTATTAAACTCTAACTCTCTATACTCAGTTAATTATGTACAAAAAAAAAAAGTAATTTCTGTCCGTTTAAGAAAACCTTATCTTTCTTTTCAACTCAGTATAGAAAATAAAAAATCACAGCGAATCTGCTGTAAAAACCTAGTAAGCCGACAAATCCATGTTAAGCAAGAAAATAAAATAAACACCAATTCCAACTTTGTCAAAAGGTTAGTTTAATTTTGAAGAGATATAAAAAAATTTGAAGATTTGTTGAGTGGGATAGTAGTTGAACGACATATCTTGCTAACTTGGATTTTAAGTACCAAATTGACTTGCTTCGTCTGTCATCACTTCACCACCAGAAGTTGCATTTTTTTTTTAACACGCACCATTGACCTACCTCAACACATTATCTACTTTATAATCAATTATTATTTGCACTGTTATACAAGTTACTTCAATTGCTCAAACAGTTACTTTGGCTTGTTTCTTCATTTCTGCACTGTTATACAAGTTATTATTTGCACTGTTATACAAGTTACTTCAATTGCTCAAACAGTTACTTCAATTTTAGCATTAATACATAATAATTAAATATCAGTTGGATAACTCAACTAATGAACCTCTCAAAAAGCATGGGCGAGAGGTTTCCACTTCGAATCTCGGACTCTTCAGATATTCATATTTAAAAAAAACACTCCATCCGGTGCCGAGACTTTATCATTTTACTCAACATTTGATTTTCTTTTTTGTTTATCATTTTAAAATATCAATGTAATATTCAAAAATTTCTTTTTAATTTACCCTTGTATTAATTCAGAAAGATTTTTAAGTATAAATGAAGAAAATAAATTATAAAATAAAGTAAAAGAATCAACTTAACACTACGTCATAGATGACCTGTCGCAATAACGAAAAAATGTTGCTTAAAGTGGTAAAAATGTTGCGAAAGCACTTGTCGCAACACTTTTCTGTGAAAAAAGTCGTTGGTGATGCTTCCCCTGCGAAAAGTCATTTTCGCAACATTTTTTCTTTTTTTCGCAACACTAAGAAATGTGTTGCGACAAGTGACTTTTCACAACACTTTTTTAATATTTGCAACACCTTCTATTGTGTTGCAAAAAATACCCGTCGCCGTCAACATTAACGTCCGTTAGTTTTTTTCGTAACACTTTTTTGTTTTTTCACAACACTTTTCTTATAACACTTTTAGTATATTTGCAACACTATATCTAGTTTTCGCAATACTTTTTGAAAAACACTTATGTCGCATTTGAAACACTTGTTACGCTTATTGCAACACATTTGTAAAACACTTAATTGATTCCATAATTCAAATAAATTAAAATTCATTTTTTTATATAATTCATAATGTTTAATTGTGTACAAATTCAAACGAGAATAAAAAATACATAATACTATACAAACTAAAAATAACGCTACTAAAAGTATATATGTTTATAATTTACAGAATGGCTGCTGACTTCACTATCCGAGCTGGTGTTCACAGAAATGCAACCGAAGAAGTTAAGAGTATCT
>CATIWQ010441051.1:0-11104 GCA_949673415.1 Euphorbia schlechtendalii
GGATCGATTCAACCACCATGTGGACCATTTCAATATTTTATGGTTTTAATTGATGCTTCAACAAGATGGTCTGATGTATGTTTATTATCATCAAGAAATATGGCTTTTGCAAGATTACTTGCCCAAATTATAAGATTACGATCACAATTTCCTGATTATCCCATTAAGACAATTCGTCTTGATAATGTTAATGTTGGAGAAGTTACATCTAAGACATTCAATGATTATTGTGTGTCAATTGGGATAAAAGTTGAACATCCTGTAGCATATGTTCATACACAAAATGGTCCAGCAGAATCATTTATTAAGCGTTTGCAATTAATTGCACAACCATTAATTATGCGAACAAATCTCCCTAGTATAGTATGGGGTTATGCAATATTGCATGCATCAAATCTTATAAAACTAAGACCAGTAAGTTACCATGATTATTCTCCATTACAATTAACTTCTGGTCATGAACCTGATATTTCTCATCTTAGAATTTTTGGCTGTGCGGTATATGTTCCAATTGCTCCACCACAAAGGACTAAAATGGGTCCTCAAAGGAGATTAGGAATTTATCTTGGTTATGAATCTCCGTCAATAATTAAATATCTTGAGCCATTAACTAGAAATATGTTTACTGCACGCTTTGCAGATTGTCATTTTGATGAAAGCACTTTCCCAAAATTAGGGGGAGAGAATAAAAAAATATAATTTTGGGAAAGAAATTAATATGGAGTGTTCCGTCACTTTCTCATATGGATTTTAAATCAAATGATTCTGAACTTGAAGTTCAAAGAATAATTCATCTTCAAAATTTAGCAAATCGACTACCTGATGCACTTGCTAATCCTAAACGAGTAACGAAATCGCATATACTGGTAGTAAATGCGCCAATTCGTATTGAAGTTCCTAAAGAACAACCTGCTAGTAATACTCTGACACGCTTGAAGCGTGGATGACCTATTGGTTCAAAGAATAAAAATCCTAAAAAAAGGAGATTTATTGATAATGAAGACACTCTTGTTGAGGATATAAATGTTGATACACTTCCGAAAGAAGTGCAAGCATCAGAAGTACAAACACCTGAAGTTGTTGAAAATGAAGAGATTCAAATAAATTATATTAATAATGAGAAAATATGGAATAGAGATAATACGATTGTAGACCATAATTTTACCTATAATGTGGCAGTAGATATTGAAAATGAGAATATGGATCATGAACCACAATCTATTTAAGAATGTCAAAATAGAAGTGATTGGCAAAAATGGAAAGAAGCAATTCAAGCAGAGTTGAATTCTCTTGAAAAACGAAATGTGTTTGGACCTGTAGTTCGAACACCACAAGATGTAAAACCTGTTGGTTATAAATGGGTTTTTATAACAAAGAGAAATGAGAAAAATGAAATAGTAAGATATAAAGCTAGATTGGTTGCACAAGGCTTTTCCCAATGACCTGGGATTGATTATGAAGAAACATATTCTCCAGTGGTCGATGCAATAACTTTTAGATATCTTATTGGTTTGGCAGTGCAAGAAAATTTACAAATGCACTTAATGGATGTTGTTATAGCTTATCTTTATGGTTCACTTGATAATGACATTTATATGAAAATCCCTGAAGGATTAAAATTGCCAGAAAAATGTGACAAGGAGAACTTTACTCGATTAAGTTGCAAAGATCATTGTATGGATTTAAACAATCTGGTCGCATGTGGTATAATTGACTGAGTGAATATTTTTTGAAAGATGGTTATAAAAATGATCCAATTTGTCCTTATGTTTTTATAAAAAGATCGGAATCCAAGTTTATTATCATCTCAATATATGTTGATGATTTAAATATCATTGGAACTCCAGAAGAGATTCCAAAAGCAGTTGATTCTTTAAAGAAATAATTTGAGATGAAAGATCTGGGAAAGACAAAATTGTGTCTTGGTTTACAAATTGAGCATCTAGAAAATGAGTTTTTGGTGCATCAATCAAATTATACACAAAAGATCCTAAAATGTTTTAATATGGACAAAGCACATCCATTAAGCAACCCAATGGTTGTACTATCACTTAATGTGAAAAAGGATATTTTTCGTCCTTGAGAAAATAATGAAGAAGTACTTGTGCCTGAAGTACCATATCTTAGCGCAATAGGTGCCTTAATGTATCTTTCTAATAATACAAGGCCAGATATTGCATTTTTTGTGAATTTGTTATCAAGATATAGTGCCGCACCTACAAGAAGACATTGGAATGGAATTAAACATATAATGCGCTATCTTCGTGGAACTATTGATTTGGATTTATTTTACTCATACGAACCCAAGCCAGAATTAATAGGATATGCAGATGCCGGTTATTTATCTGATCCACACAAAGCTCGATCTCAGACAAGCTACTTATTCACATATGGAGGAACAGCTATATCTTGGCGATCTACAAAGCACACTATTACGGCTACTTCCTCAAATCATGCAAAATTAATAACAATTCATGAAGCAAGTCGTGAATGTGTATGGCTGAGATCATTAATCAAGTATATTCGAGAAGTATGTGGAATAGTAACGACTAAAGAAGATCCAACAACAATATATGAAGACAATGCTGCTTGTATTGCCCAGTTAAAGGAAGGATACATTAAAGGAGACAGAACAAAGTATATCTCACCAAAATTTTTCTTCACTCATGATCTTGAAAAGAATGGTGAAATCGGTATTCAACAAATCCGCTCTTACAACAATTTAGCAGATTTATTTACCAAGGCTTTACCTTCCTCAACTTTCAAGAAACTGGTTTATAGCATCGGTATGCGTCGTCTTAAGGATCTTCAGTCAACTTGCGAACAGGGGGAGTAAACACTGTACTCTTTTTCCCTTAACTAAGGTTTTTATCCCACTGGATTTTTTCTTGGTAAGGTTTTTAACGATGTAGTTTCTCATTCGCAATAGTACACATCAAAGGGGGAGTGTTAAATAATTTGTTGTATAATTGATGTGCATTATTATTAGACATTTACAAAATGTCATTAATATTTTAGGCCCACATTAGACAACCACATTTAATATCATTAATGTGTAGGTTCATTTAATTTAATGTTTTATCTCCCTTTTCTTACTATAAATATGTAAGAAGTTTATTCATCATATACACCATCAAAAATATTATACAAACTTTCATTTCTTCAAATTCTCTAATTCTTTGTTATTATAATTTCCATTTTGTTATTATAATTTCCTTGTATTAGTATTTCATTACTAATACATTTCCAACAATTTGAAGCAATTTCCATTTCATCACATGTTAACAACGCAAGTGTCTATATTACTTAGTAAGATTAATTAATTTCCACTTTTTTATTCTTTTTTAGATCAAACAAATATCAAACAGTTGCATCTTCTCTTCTCCTATAGTTCAAATCTACAAATCTCGCCCAAATTGTTTTCTTGAGTTACCAAAACCATGATCCTCATTCATGTTAAAATATTAAAGAATAAGATATATATTTCATTTTCAATTTTGCTTTTTCTTATCATTTTCTTTGATATAGATATATAGTGTATTCGAGAATCCAAAATTTAATGGAAAAAATACATAACATTTAAAGCCAAAAACTATGATCCTCCTTCATCTTAAAAAAAAAATTCTTATATAAGATGCATGCATATTACTGTTTTAAATATTATTCATTAGATTAAAAATGTGCAACGTTTAATGCATACGTGTATTCCTATTTTCATTTATATCACTTCTAAAAAAATTGACTTAATTACTAATTAGGTGTAGTTCAATAGATGCACATCTCAAAGTAAAGTGGGATGTCTTGGGTTCGAAACTCAACCGCTTCAAAAATCCATATTTCTAAAACAATATTGACTTAATTTCTTAGTTTTACCTTTTGTTTTGGATTATGTATTTTATGCATGTTGAGGATTAAGGGGAATATTTGGATATTTCTGACGTTGTGACGAACACTTTCAGATGGCGGTTCTACCAAAAGTTCAATTGGATAAATCAGAGAATCAAGAATATAGAACAGATGATCTGTTGTGAATGATATGAACCGTGATATGTGTTTTGCCAATGAATCATCACTCCTCTTTCACCAAGAGTACTATATATATCTATCAAAAAATAATTGTATTTTCAGTTATTTTTATCCAACGGTCAGTTAATAAATGTCAACAGAAACTGCAATACTGGAAAAATAAGAGCGTGTTGCGATCGTGACTTTAACATTCAAACAGTTTGTTTCTTGGTGAAACAAGTCACGAGCTTTGTCCAAAATATGATTTTTCCCCTTAAACCCCGCTCATAGGGGTGCTGCCCCTTGTCCCCTAGTATTGTAATAGAACTCGAATTTAGCTTTGACTTCAAGTAATCTTCAAATATTCCCTTTTAATTCTTTTTCGTCCATTAAAAAACATTGACTAATTCCCTCCATTTTTATTTTATTTTAAGTGAGTTAATTTATCCCTCAATTTGTATTTTTTTCGCTCAGTTTAATTTCTTCAACTCAATCTTTCTTGTTTACTTACAATTTTTTTAATTCTTAATACAAGAGAGATCAAGAAAGTAACCAATTTCAAATTAAAAACGCTTGCCCTCAACCTTACGGCATAGAACTCAACTAACTTTTATTCTGTGGATGAGTTTAACATTGTTGTTGTAGTTGTTTTTGTTGGCTCTTAAACTCATCTTTGTTGCTACCTCCATAAATTAAACACTTAATGAATCTCATTTTCTAAACTTCAATTTTAACTAACTTCATATTTGGGTTATGCAATCTGTATTCATACTTGGACATATAGTACTTCGACACAACATGTTTTTTGTTTGGCTAGTTTGAATAAGAGAATCATATTAGCATGTCTCAATGTTTTATGCCATAGTCATGATTTTTCTTCTTTACACACTAGACATAAATCTTTTTAGTTTTGTCATTTATATCTATCATGTAAACATTATTAATTCTAGGTTCATAAAGAAGAGTTTAATCTGTCTTATAGTCTATGATTGAGAACTTATTTGAATTAAAGATGACCTTTCTTCCTTGATCTCAGAGTCGAGCTACACTTATAAGGTTGAATTTTAATCCATATACCAAAAGGACTTCATCAATCTTGATTTCAGCTCCAATGGCTCCTTAACCTATGATTTTCCCTTCTTGTTATCTCCAAAGCTCACACTCCCACATCTTTTGCGTTTTAGAGAAATGAATGAGTCTTCATTTCCTGTCATGTCCTTTGAACATCCACTGTCAATGTACCCTAATATTTGACCTTCTGTGGACCTAAGGCTTAATTGTAAAAGGAAAGGGTTAGAACCTTTATACCTAGTTTCCCTTAGGTTTGGGTGCATTAAAAACTAAATTAGTACATGTATATTCATCACAATATCTATTTCTATGCATGCAGATTTGTCGTTGTATGATTCTTCTATCAAAATAAGTTGCAAGGGATGGTGAATTTCTATTGTTGTTGTGGAGGAGGACACAAGTCACATTGTTCTTGTGATCTTTCCTTCTGAGGAGCTTGTCTCATTCTTAGCACGTTTGAAGTCTGTCTTTGATATAGTGCACACTTTTGAGGATTATCTCTTCTTTGAGATGTGCTAGCCTCATTTGAGTGGTCATATCTTTGAGGGGGTTTTTTTTGACTTGGCTTTGTAACTAGTCTTTGCGGTTGAGGTCTACTATAGATTTGCTTCTAAGGATGATTTATCCTTGGAACCACGACTTAAATCTAAGGCTTGCTAGCATATGGTAGAGTTATTTTGCTTAACAAATGTCTTTCAATCAACATCACTCTTCTATTGAGTTTTGCTGCATTTACTCATACTAGAAGTAACTCCATCTTGTGTTTTTCTATGTTGGTTTCAAGCTCTATCTACCTTTTATGTAAGGCATTTACTATATTGCTTCTCACTCGATCACATATGGAAAAGTCTTCAATATCTTCTTCAAAGACTTTGATGTGCTTTTGATTTTTCTTAACCATTTTGAAGATGTCCATCAAAACATGCATGATTTCATTTAGCATTTCGAAGTTAGAGTTTGCCTCATCATTTTGGCTTGAGTAACTTCTTAATGGTTTTTTAGAGGATGACATTCTTTCCGTGTCACCATCTAATTCAATAATGGGTGCTATGTCATTTATGGCCATAAAGTATATTTGAGTAGTCTCTTCATCACTAGTGGACGACTCTGGAAATGCTTTATCTACACTATCGCTCCATGTTGCGACCATAACCTTCTTTCCCTTTTTATTCCTTAGTTTGGGATAATTTGGTTTGATATGTCTCTGTTGATGACATTTGAAGCAAGTGAGATTCTTTGATTGGTCATTATTTTGTCTATCTTTAAAGGATTTGAACTTTCCTTTTAAGAAATCTTTCTTTTGGGAAATATGCTTCTGTCGGAAGCTTCCTTTCTTTTGTAATTTTTGAGGAAATTTTCCACTTCTCCTCATGAACTTTCTGAATTTCTTGGCTAACATAGCCATTTCCTCCTCATCATCAAACATTCCCTCATCTCCAGATTCAGCTTTGAGGATGATGACCTTCTTGCCTTCAATATTAGCTTTTATATTTCTTTTGAAAGCTTTGCATTGAGATCTCATGAGTGATGAAGGATCCGATCAGCTCTTCATACTTGTAAGCAGTGAGATCTTGGGCTTCTTCAATGACTATCTTCTTTGTCTGCCATTCTTTGGTTAAGCGTTAGTAGATTTTCTTAACCTATTCTTCTTTTGAGGACATTTTCCCTAGCCTCTTTAGCTCGTTTATAATGTTGGTGAATATGAAATTCATGCTTGAGATAGATTCATTCTCTTCCATCTCAAATATCTTGTAATACCGTAGGTTTCGATTGATTTTGGACTCCTTGACTTTATCAATCCCTTTGTATGTTACTTCCAACTTTTTCCAGATTTACCTTACGCTCTCACATCCTAAAATTTTATTATATTTTGCACCATCTAAAGCATAATGAAGAAAGTTAATAATAGTTGCGTTACTTTGTAATTTCTTCATGTCAGAATCATTGTATGAACTTTCAAGTTTAGGGGTAGTAACTCCATCCACTATTATCGTAGGGATGTATGGTTCATTGGCAATTGTGAGCCAGGTACCCTCTAATTGTTTATGGATTTAAGCTAATACCAATGCTAGAAGTACCGTTCAACTAGGATTTAAGCTCCCCCACACTTACTTAACACACACCAAGTGTTTACACAATTAGAACGAAAGGTGAATTGAGATTCTGAACTTTGTTTCAGATTAACTCTATTACAAAAGATTTGAATTTATAATTTGGTAAGGCTTGAAAGTGATGTAAGAAGATGTATGATAACGTGATTGTTCTTGAATTGATAAAACTTCAAAGTTCCTTTGTTAGAAATCTACTCCTTTATATGGGTGTGAGTGCGAGATTTTCAATTCCTCCCGTGAAGCGATGAAGAGGAATATATCCACTTACTCTCCAGTTTAAGTGATCCGCATCAGGTTTACGAGACATTCAGTAAATATCTTTGGGTTTTTAAAAAGCAAAACCATCCAAACTATACCATCCAAAATCATCAAAATCATTCAAAACCATAGAAAAATCTAACAAAAAACACTCTGAAAAAAATCCAAAATATATCGCAATTCTACCCTCGGTCAAATCGGCCCGACTCGTGTCTGACCTATCAGACCAATCCTAGGATAGGAGCAATATCGGTCTGACCAGTTAGATTAATCTCAGGTATCAAGCTGCTACCAGTTTGGCTATTGCTTGACTGGACTGATACCGACCTTGCACGCAGTGCAAGGCCAGTTCTTGTTGTTTTTAGCCATTTGGTTTCCCATTTTTCCCTTAATTTTATCCGTATCTACCCTTTTTAGGACCTCTATATAAGCTTAAAAATTAGGTTTAGAGGAGGACTTTTCATTTTTATCACTTTTGGGTAAGAGATTAGAGAGAAAAATAGCTTCTTTGGGTTTTCGAGAAAAAGTTAGGGAAAAAACCACGCATCACTCCTTTTTCCTTGATCTTTTCTCCAAAAAACCTCTTGCTCTTGGGTTCTAAAGGGTTAGAGACTGAAATCTAACCCTTGGGTTTTCTTTTCCCTTCACCAAATCTATTTTTTACCTTATTTTCTTCAAAATTCAATCAAAAAAGGCTTAGAGGATATTTTTTTTATGTTTATGGCTCCCAAACTCGCATATTCACATTGGAGGGGTAAGATTCTGAGCTTTTGGAGACTCTTGGTGTGATTTCTTGTGTTTTTTACCTTTTTTTAGTTTAAGGTTTGTTCTAGAACTCAGATCGGTACTTATCTAATCAGACCAATAATGACCTGACCAGCACGGCTAGCCTAGTGGTCAGGCCAGTCTTAGCCTTACTAGACCTATACCGGTCTGGTGGCTCCAGAATAACCCTTTAACCTTTCCGTTTGGAGGAAGGGTCTGTTTCGGTTAACAGGATTGATACCACCCTAGTAGGGCTGGTACCAGCCTCATGACGAGGCTGGTCCCGGAAAGCAATGGGGTTACCGATCTGAGCCTGCTAGGATCCCCGTTTATCCATTTTTGCCTAGTTTCTTATATTTTTTATATCATTTTAAGCCCCCACGATGGGAAACACATTTCTCCTTGATAATCGATCTAATTCATGCAATGTATCATCAAAATAATAAAATTGGTTAATAAATCGAGTCTAAAGTTAATTTTTCCCAAATAAAAGCGCGCGGGAAACTCGAATTTCCCACTTTTAATCCATCAAGCAACAATCATCCTAATCTAACTTATGCTACTAACCGAGTCTTGTATTTTTACATCAATGTATTTAAGACCATTTTGTATACCCTTGGTTATGTATTATTATTTACCCCTCCCCTTTAGGTTAGAAGCCTATTTACTACTTTATCTATTCAGCTCATTTGTTTATCGGTTTTCGCCCTTCTGGTAGGGCCAGTACTGGTCTAATCTCTAGGAGAGACCCAAAACTTCGAAAAAACAAAAGAAACAACAACCAAAACAAGCTAAGAGTCTCCAAAATCTCATAATCTTTCCCCTCCGACATTAATCTATGAGTTAAGGAGTCAGAAACACCAAAAAAGAGATCCTCAAAGCCTCTTTTGGCTGATTTTTTTTAAGAGAGTGAGGTAAAAAGTAGATCTGATGAAGGGAAAAGGAAAACTAGGAGTTAGATTTTAGTCCCTAACCCTTAAAACCCAAGAAAAAAAGGATTTTTGGAGAATAGATTAATGAAAAGAAGTGGTATTTCCTTAACTTTTTCTCTTAAACCCCAAAAAGGTCTTCTCTCTCACTAAACTCTTACCCATGTTTTTGTAAAAGTGAAAAAAGTCCTCTACAAAACCTAATTCTTAGGCTTATATAGAGGTCCTAAAAAGGGTACAAACAAATAAAAATAAGGGCAAAATGGGATATAGGATGGCTAAAAAAGTGATAAAAAAGAATAAGAACCAGCCTTGCATTGTATGTAAGGTCGGTACCGGTTTAATTTGGCAATCGCCAAACCCGTATCGCCTGATGCCCAAGATCAATTTGATCAGTAGGATCAATGCCAAGCCGGTTCGGTCAGGGATGGATTATTAGTACATTTTGGATTTTTTGAAGTGTTTTAGGTTGGTTTTTCGATGGTTTCAAACACTTTTGATGATTTTTTATGGTTTATTTTAGACAGTTTTAGTTTTCAAAGGCCCAAAGATCTCTTCTGAATATCTCATAACCCCGATGCAGATCGCTTGGACTAAAGAGAAATTAAAAATATTCCTCTTCATTACTTCGTGAGAGAGACAAAAAATCCCTCGTTTATAGGATGCTCCTTGTGTGATCACTACTGATATAGGTTAGGATGGTCACACGAAAAGAGAAAGGGATATAAATCATAACTTTACTGGCATGAGGCGTCAAAGTTGACTTAGAGGTGAGAAAGTGCACCTTTAGAAACTAAGATATTTTGTTATCTCAATTGATCTCGAAGAAGCAACTTTGACGAGGTTGACTTCCAAGAACTAAGCGCCTGATTGTAACCTAGAGGAAATATTGGTTGACTCATAAACCTTGAGGAAGAAACTTTGACAAGGTTGACTACTAATTAAAGCGACTGGTTGTAACCTATAGAAAATAATGGTTATCTCAATTGACCTTGAAGAAGGAACTTTGATGAGGTTGACTTCTAGGATTAAAGTGCCAGGTTATAACCTAGCAAGAAATATTGGTTATTGTTCGCCACTTTTCTTAGGATAAGTTTAATGATTTGTTCACAAGATTCAGCTATATATCATTGCTGCCAAAAACTTGTTAACGAAAAAGATAGGTGTTGTCAGTACCTCTTATCAAATAGAAAAATGATGATAACTGCAAGAATACAGTTGCGATGTAGCTTTAAAAGATATTGATCCCACAGGGAAGGGCCAGCTCTAAAGATCAACAAGGTAGATAAAATAAGAAGAAAATAATGTATATTTTTGGAAAAGAGGGTTAGAATGAAAAATGAGTAAATATAGGTTTGAAAGATTAGAGAACCTAGATATATAGGTTTTCCCTACAAAATAAGGATAGCAAGAAAAACATGCAAGTTCAACAAAGATGTTACGATTCACTAAAATAATCTAACAGACTCGGTTCTAAATACTCAGATGTTCAATTATTCACGGCAGAGCAACACATGAAATAAATTTTCTAAATCTAGAGCAAATGAATTAAGAAAATTATGAAAACCTGGACAACATCAATACTATGCTTAGTACGGGTCGCTCTCACATAGCCACATTTAGCAAGTTACCATTCCAAAAATGTTGGCTCACTAAACAACGTTATATCACAGATCCAGTGATTATACACAATATCGTTAACCCCCGAAACTACTCTTAAAATTAACTCTAACTCATATAACTTGATTAACATAAAAGACTTGGCATGAAATACGGATTATGACACATAGATATATCATAAACTTTGAAATAGAAAGTATAAGTAGAAAGCAAAGCAAAATTGTAAGGTATTGAAGTGAAAGCTAAAGTTAATCAAACCATATCCACTAACTAATGGGAGTTGTCAATTTCCATAATTCTTGCGTCTACTTTGAATTCAGTCTTGGCCCGTACAGAACCTCCGCT
>CATIWQ010441060.1:0-13131 GCA_949673415.1 Euphorbia schlechtendalii
ATATCTTACGGCATATTCAAATTCCAATTCTTGAAGTAATCTTTCTCAAGATGAATTAAAAATCAAATTAACAGTTCCAAACAAACTCATATATAGCATTTTCTATTCAATTAATTGCTCCTAAAGTTTCAATAAGAAAATACGAACAGAACCAGTACTTAATTGCATCGACTCTTCTCAACTCGCATACATCATCTTTCCAATACTTAGCATAATAGATTATACAGCTATAAGTTGACAAAGTTATTTGTATTTAACAACATTTCACAGTTCATGCCTAATAATTACCTAATCGCATAGTTCAAGTTCATCAAAATTTCTCAACACATTACATAAAAATGCATCAGAAACAAGAAAAAAACGAGCACAGTAACTAACTCAACCTGAGTCGGAGCCGGAGAAGGTTGCTTTACGTCAGAATCGGTAATCTTAGTCTTTTGTAATTGCTGTTGAGCATCAGTAAGAGCTGGCCAAGATTCGGCGCCCATTACAGGAGCATCCGCCACTACCGGAGTTTTCCAGGCAGACTTAAGGCCGCCGCCGCCGCCGCCGCTACTACTGACCTCCTTTTGATCATCTCCAGCCTCAGTCTCGGCCATCATCGGGAAAAAAAAAAAAGCAACGGGATCAAAGACCAAACAAGTAATGAAGTTGATTTTATAAGAATGAGGGATTATGGACAGAGAGTTGCAGAAAGGGAAGACAAGTACAGTCGATGAGATCAGCCGCAAAGCTGTCTACTTTAGCTTAATACGAGTGGAGTGTGGAAAGTAATTTTGGTTAGGTGGTTGCATATGGTTGGTTTGAGTGGATTTGTTGTGGAGTGGAAGTAGAAAGAACTACCACATTTCTGCTTTATTTTTGTTTATGTCAGTGTTAAAAAGAACAGATGATGATGACTGCATAAAAACCCTAGCGCTGAGCTGTCAATGGGCCTTGGGCCTTGGTGATGAAAGTCCTTACGTTCATTTAGTCCCAATTCCTTTTAAATACTCATCACCTTAGTTCAAATTTCAAGTTTTTTATGGTTTTTTTTTAAACTTTCCTTTTAAATACTCATCACCTTAGTTCAAATTTCAAGTTTTTTACGGTTTTTTTTAAACTTATAATTCATCGATAAAATTCAATATCATATATTTGTACATGGGGTGGGTGACTACAATTCAAGTTTTATGCCCTAACTTAGTTGACCAATTAGATTTTATATTTATCTCCTATACGTTCCAAAGTTGATGTGTTCTCTTTCCTTTCCTTTTACGTGTGTTTTTTAATTTTCTTATTTTATTTTGTCATTACCTCTCAAATTTTTTATTTTTTTGACATGCATCTTTAGAGTTTTTTGTTCATCTCATTTTAATCTTCGAAACGCCATCCATTGTGATATACTTTTTCGAAATTTTTTTTCACCTGTTTGATATCTGGTAGGTAAGTGGTATGTAACTGGTAAAAAGAACAAGTTGTGTCAAATTTATTATGAAAATATGGTAGATAACACAAATACATGTCAAAATTTTATCTCCATAGCAATAAACAAACAATTATAATCTTAAAAGTAATGAAAATACATTAGAAAGTGATTACAACATGTAAAATAAAATCTACAAAGTATTGAATCAAAATAGTAGGATTCTAGTATGTAACTAGTATGAAGAATAAAAAATGTTAAAATTAGTAAGAAACTAGTAGGTAAGTGGTTGGAAACTAGAATGAAGAACAAGTTGTGTCAAATTAATCTTTAAAAGTATTGAAAATGCATTCGAAAGTGATTATAACATGTAAGATAACTATCTACAAAGTATTTAATCAAAACAGTAGGAATCGGGTATGTAATTGGTATGAAAAAAAAATGTCAAAACTAGTAAAAAAAGTGATAGGTAAGTGGTTGGAAACTGGTATGAAGAACAAGTTGTATCAAATTAATCTTGAAAAGTAATGAAAATGCATTAGAAAGTGATTTAAACATGTAAAATAAAGCTCTACAAAGTATTGAATCAAAATAGTAGGAATCTGGTATGTAACTAGTATGAAGAACAAAAAATGTCAAAATTGATAAGAAAGTGGTAGGAAATTGGTATAAAGACCTAGTTATGTCAAATTAATCTTGAAAAGTGATGAAAATGCATTAGAAAGTAATTAGAACATGTAAGATGGAACTCTAGAAAGTATTGAATCAAAATAGTAGGAAACTGGTATGAAGAACAAAAAATATCAAAACTAGTAAGAAAGTGATTTGTAAGTGGTAGGAAACTGGTATGAAGAACAAGTTGTGTCAAATTAATCTTGAAAAGTACTGAAAATGCATTAGAAAATTATTAGAACATGTAAGATAAAACTCTACAAAGTATAGAATAAAAAACAGTGGGAATCTGGTATGAAGAATAAAAAATGTCAAAAGTAGTAAGAAACTGGTAGGTAAGAGGTAGGAAACTAGTATGAAGAACAAGTTCTGTCATATTAATCTTGAAAAGTAATGAAAATGCATTAGAAAGTGTAAGATAGATCTCTACAAAGTATTTAATCACAACAGTAAGAATCTGGTACGTAACTAGTATAAAGAACAAAAAATGTCAAAACTATTAAGAAAGTGTTTGGTAAGTGGTAGGAAACTGGTATGAAGAATAATTGTATCAAATTAATCTTGAAAAGTAATGAAAATACATTAAAAAGTGATTAGAACATGTTGTGTCAACTTAATGTTAAAAAGTAATGAAAATGCATTACAAAGTGATTAGAACATGTAAGATAATTAATTAAAATTGGTTAGCTAATTAAGTTCAGGAATATTTTGAAGAGCAGACTTCCAAGACCGATAAGAGTGATAAAAATCAAAATTAGTAGATGAATTTACAATTAAATTAGCCATGACTTCATCCATTTTCAATATATTTTGTTCGAGCTCTCTCTTTATTAAATTTACAAACATATATACAATATAATTCTTTATTAATTCATTTAGGAATCTATAACCGGACGACACAGAGCGATGGGCCAAGAGCGCACTGAGATGAGAGGCATGGTCCACCGGGGTGTTTAAAAAATACCGGTCGTGGACCCGGGAAGTTTGGTTGAGAAAGCGAAAAAGTTTTTTAGATTGGTCAAACCCGAATCCACAGTCTCTTAGTGTGGAGTCGCCACCTGGCTTAGCTCTTCCCAGGAATTAGAGTCCTGTGAGGCTTAACATCCGGGGGACGGCCCACTAAGACACAGAGATTCGGGTCTGGGATAAGTTGCTTATTTCTTATGTATCACATTATATTATATCTATAGAAAACCGTATTTCTTAATTGTGCATATTCTCAATTAGGTCGTTTTGAAGTTATTATGCATGATATAACGTATGTGCGGAAAGTAGTAAATCCATACATAAAGCGGTAAATAAATGCGGAAAGTAAAAATTAAATATTACAAAACCTCGAGGGATGCAACCGCCCACCTAATCTATTAATTACAATTTCTATGAAAAGATTTGCAATACCCGAAGGAAAAATAAATCATTGGCATACATCTAACCTGCATCCACAACGGTTAGCACAATGTATAACACAATATTTGCACGTATGTTCGATTTGATTTTGACGATGCCCGTGTGGCCTAATTAAAACATCGATGATTGAAAATTTCTTATTTTGAAATAAAACAATTTATTTTATTTACAAGTATGTTGGTCATTTTTAATTAATGAAAATGATAGCATGGTAAAATGTGAAATCTGTTATCCGGGAATAATTTGTATTCCCTTCGTGGGGGTATCCTAACATGAATTTCCATTAATAAAGAAATTACATATGAAGAAGGAAAATTACAATATTTAGAATAATAATAAAAATGCTAGGTCCACAGATAAAATCAGAAGAATAAGCAACAGGCGATGAGCACGGAATCCGTAGTTCTAGGAACTCAGAGGCTTACTCTTTCGGCGTGAATCCACTTCGGCGTATCCGTATGATCCCCGGGAGCATTCCTCGTTCGTCTTTTTTTTAGTTGTGGTTCGAATGGAAAATAAGTGTTTATTTATCCAAAAAATAATCAGACTCGAGTTTCAAATTTGTTTTAGACCCGAGAATATCTGATAATTTTTGAAAAAGAAATTGATGAAAGAAAGTTGATTTCAAAATAAAAGTTTCGGAATCCAAACATGTTTTGGATCCAAATTATTTGAAAGAAAATATTTTTGTGTTGTTTCTAGTGAAAATAGAATTTTTCTCTGAAAATTTCGAGCACCCTTAAATCCAAAAAGGTCTCGATATTTATAGAGAATCGGGTCGAGTTAAACCAGGCTCGTTGGAAATTCCAGCGAGGGTGGCCAATTGGTCCACATGTATTTTTTTAAAATTTTTTTTATTTTTTAAAATAATATTTAAATATTATATATATATATATATATATATAATAAAATTATTTAATTAAATTATTTTGTACCCTTAAAAAAATTTTAAGCCTTTAAATTTTCACTTTTAAATATTTTCTATGGTCCTAAATAATTATTTAGGGCCCCCAAACATTATTTTAATGAGGAGAAGTCCCATTTAAAGATCATCGGAAGGGTGAAAATTGTGTAATCCAAGGATAAAAAATCCTGAAAAGTAGTCATCATCAAACGCTGGAGCTGGTACAAAATCCCATGCTCACAGCATCTTCACAGACACATAGTGGACAGGTCGCATCTTAGTGCATTTATACAACCTAGTGAAATCCTCACATCAATTACACCACAAATTTTGCACAATCCTTTTGCAAATTAACGACAAAAACAAACACAAAGAGACAAATCAAATCTATCGGAAACAACAGGATTTCAACTCCATGGATCCTCATTCTCAATTGAAAGAAAAAAAACCTGACAGAAAGCTAGAAAATTAGAATTATGCAGAGAATTTAAAAACTGCAGAGAGCAAAAACTTCAATATAGAGAAAATCGGGGAGAATCGAAACAAGAAAGAGAAAATTTGATGGGAATAAACGTGCGATGCAAAAAAGGGAAGCAATTGAAGCTTGATAAAACAGTGTATATATAGAAAATATAGAGTGAAAACTGAAACTTAAAATTTGTTATATGATGCAAATGATCAGTTGGAAGGTATTTTTGTAATACGTTTCACAAACCCTGCATTTTTTACAATTTCCCTATTAATTAAATGAAAATGAATCAAATCGATCAAGTTAAACCAAACTATGGAATTATATTGAAATTACTCGTTAGATATAAGCAAATTTAACTGAAATATTTTTTGGTTTCTCAAGTTTTGTTATTAGATATTACCGGTATTTTTAGCAAAATTCAGTAGTTTGGTTAGACTTAATTGGTTTTATTTGTTTAGGTTTAACCAAATGCTCACATCATTCATAAATTTACGTTGAATTAAGTTAAATTATGTTCTTATAAATTGGTACATTTGCAATTCTTTTTTTTTTTTTTTGAAATGGAATTTGAAGGAGTCAAGTTTTGATCATTGGTCATAACCACCCACTTTTTGTAAATGTATAATTGAACTAAGTCCAATTTATGTTTAGTCAAAATTCATAGGCTGAATACATTAAGACCCCCTTAAACTTGTTCCTGAACACCCATTTATCTCCTAAACTTTTAAAATTTTCAAACAACCTTCTGAAGTTGTAAAAAAGTTCCAAATAACCATTTGATTCTTGAACTTGCAAAAAGTGAGCCCATCTGCCCCTAAATGCCAAGTGTCAGATGGTTAGTTTGACTTTTCAAAGATGTCATTTTTCTCTCCCCCAACCAAAAGTTATGGCATTGAGGGAGCAAATTGATTCACTTTTTATAAGTTTAGGGAATTATTTGAAACACTTTTATAAGTTTAGTGGGCATATAGGTATCTAAGGATAAATTTAAAAGGATTTTCATTAGATCTATAAACACCATCTCGATTATGGGTTTGGATTCAACACATACTTTTCAATATTCTTTTATATGTTTTAAATTTTTTCATTTGAATATTTTAGTTATATAGTTTTGTGTGTTTTCTTTTTCTTTTACCTTTATTTCTGTCTTTTTCTCTCCGTGCCATCCCATTTCGTGCGTTGTGGGTTTATTTATTAAATTTTTTCCACCAGTCTTTATTTCCTTGCCATCCCATTTCATTTGAATATTTATTTATTTCCAGTTGAAATTCAATCCAAGTGATTGGATTTGATCCGTAACTATTCAATCTTGTTTTATCTTATTAAATTGAACTTTTCAAATTTTCCTTTCTTTTTTACTTGATACAAAGGTGGCCCTCTAAACTTGACAACTTTTACTAATTGTTACCCTTCAACTTCAAGAAAGTTTCTACCATCCTTTTAAACATGACAAAAATGCACTCGCCTGCACCCTCAATGTCACATGTCACATTCTAATCGGAGAGAAAAAAATTTGACATCTTTGAAAAGCGAAACCAATCACGAGGTGAGACGTGGTATTTGGGGGGGAGGGGAGGGTGACTAGTGAGTGCAAGTGTCAAGTTCATTGCTTTAAAACTCCTCGCCTAGGCGCTATTTTGAGGGTTGCCTCCTGACCATGCCTAGTGCTTAAACCCCGCCGAGTAAAGCCTAAATCCCGCCTAGGCTCCGATTAATCCCCGCCTAGGCCTTTGAAGGCTCTGACTGCTCGACTAGCACCTAGCACTTTTTAAAACACTGATTAAGTTACGGGGTTAACTAGTAGAAATTTTTCAAAATTAAGGCAACTAATAAAAATTACCAAATTTGAGAACTAACTATGCAATAAGCTTTCTTTTTCCCAGATTTTCATTTCATCACATCTTATTTTGTGTGTTTGTGGGTATTATTTTATTCTTTCTTCCTCTAAAATTAATGTTCTTTTTCTTTATACCATTTATTTTCATTTTCTCTCAAACGATTGACGGTTTTATGAGTTCATTCTTACTAGTTTGTTCATTCTCATAATGATCCATTATTTGCATTGCATTTTGTATTAACCATTATCTAGTTATGATCATTTTGTGTTTTGAATGATTTTGGTTAGTTTTATGTGTTATATATTTTTTGTCATTGTTGTGTAGCTAAGAATCTAGAAATGAAGATTTCACATAAACCAAAGATGTACTTTTTTCTAATGCATCATAAGGTGTTCAGGCTTAATCCAAAAAATCTCATGCTACTCAAACTTTGACAACGACTCTATAACTACCTAAATATTGAAAAAGTGCATCTCCTAACTCTTTTATGCTGATATGGCAACATAGAAAAAAGCAAGTGAAGTTTTCCTAAAGAATAAACAAAATATAAATTTCAAATATGATCGCCAACATGGTTTTGCTTATGTGCATCCAATTCAACAGCTACGATGTAATTGTAAGGATTTGAATTGGTAGAGGAATTTGTCAATCCAATCCACTGACCGAAGGTATAATCCGGTGAACTAGTGCTATTCGGGCCAATCAGAAAAACTAATATGTGGCCTACATCCCAATCGAAAAATCGAAAATATATAATTACAAAGGCTTATTAAATTATGATACATGATTCGACCTGATTTAATGAAATGAACAGTCATGAAAACTAGATTGAGAGTTTCAAGAGTGAGCTGAAGAGCTCCATGTTGATGGAGGAAGAACCTATAAATTTGAAAAAATCTTCGGCTTCTCTTTGAAAATTGAGAAGTTAAAACTCTTGTAATTAATTGATTCTGCAAAACTATCAAAGAAAATCATTTTAATTTAAGGATTTTGTTCAAATTCATCATTCGGTGAAGATGAAAAGTTAGGGTTTATTTTTCTTTTTTATATTTTTTAATATTTAACTTGTTAAATTGACATGACAGTAACTTGAGCATACTTTTTTGTGCATGTGTCATACGTCACAAGCGTATATTACACATCTTGGACTCCAAAAGAGTTAAGAGGTGCACTTTTTGTCAGAAGTTTAGGTAGCTACAAGATCATTTTCAAAGTTTAGGAAGCACGAGGTTTTTTAGGACAAGTTGGAGCACATTATCATGCGCTAGAGCTTTTTATATATTGTATTGTAGATTAAAATATTTAAGATATTTTTAAGACCTAATACATAAATTACCCCCTAAACTTGGCAGGTTTTTTTGTTTTGCCGCCTTGAACTTCAATTTTCCTCCACTAACACCCAAATTTGACAAAAACGCATCCAACAACCCCTCAAGTTGGAATAAAGGTACGTGTATATCACTTTCCTTATTTTACGCGCGTGATTCTAAGTCATTAATTTCGTAATCTCTTTAAAGTAGCTAGGGCAATTTATAACATAAATATAACTATAAAAAAATGTTTGGTTGTAAAGGAAATCTATAAAGAAAAAAGTAAAATAAATCTATTTTATATCAAAATAAGAAGATAAAAAGAAAACTCCAAATTAGACTTTCTACAATTCATATTACTCTTTGATATCGCCGACATGACATCAAATTATCTATGTTTTAACCACATCACAACACGTTTCAGTCAAACACTGACTTTTTTAAGTTTATGTCAACTTGAAGGGTCTGTCGGGTGCATTTTTCTAATATTCAGGGTGTTAGTGGAGGCAAATAAAAGTTTTTAGGGCGGCAAAACAAAAAAGCTGTCAAGTTTATGAGGTAAACTATATTTTAAGCCTATTTTTAATTGTAACTTACAACATATACCATTGAAACCCTATTTTAAATGTTACTGAAAGATGAAAAAATAAGTTATGGAACTTATTTTATCTTTTATAAGTTTGATCGATACACATAAATGAGCTTATTTAATAATTGATCAAATGCATCAACACCCTCTAAATTTGGTAACTTTTTCCGTATGTCACCTTAAACTTTCAAAATATCCAAGCAACCTCCTAAATTTGATAAAAGTGCACTAGTTTATCCATTCAACGTCAGGTGTCAACTTTTGGTTGGAGAGTAAAAAATAAAAAATGACACCTTTGAAAATTTAAACCAACTAGATTCTGACATGTGATGTTGAGGGAGCAAACTGTTTCACTTTTGCGAAGTTTAGATGGCTGATTGAAAATTTTAAAAGTTCAGAACAATTAACATCCGACAAAAGTTGTCAAGTTTAAAGAATGCTAATGTATTTAGCCTAAAAATTATTATTTATTTGTTGCTTTAGCTTTAAGTAATAAGTAATAATATTGTTTTCTTGAAAATAAATTACATGTTTTAGCATTATTTTTTGAGGGAATGTCTTGATCAATTAAAAAACATGGGTTTCAAACCTGAACCGTTCATCTAATTAGTGTTGGGAGAGAGTCAATGAAACAGGTTCAACTGGATTAAATAATAATCAAACAAGATTTTCTTAAAACATGTTAAAATGTTAATATTTTTAATAATTTGATATTAAACATGTAATATAAGTTATATTACATCAATAATTGATAATATAAAATATTAAAACCTTATAATTCAAAATAGATTATCATCGATCTTTTACTATTATTCCTCTAGCAAATGTACATATTCCTTATGTTTGAACATACCTTCAAATGAGAGTATTGAACATTGTGATCCCATAGGCTCTTAAACATGCTTTTCACATTCTTGAACAAAAAATGTGCGATTTTATGGAAAAACTCCAATTCACTTGGCTGCATAGAAGGTCGTCCGTTCACACCTAACTATGGGGATTATTTACATATGGTAATCAGGGTACCATAGACTTATATACACAAAATTTATACAAATGAATTCATTTTAATAAACTTGCAATACCCAAAAAAAAAATTCCAACATACATCTAGGCTAAATCTACTTGCATCCACAAAGCACATGTGATATTACACCAGTGACTTAACAAACAAAAAAAGGACTCAATTTGTGGAGTTAGAATTAGGGTGAG
This sequence comes from Euphorbia schlechtendalii, assembly GCA_949673415.1. Lineage (NCBI taxonomy): Eukaryota > Viridiplantae > Streptophyta > Magnoliopsida > Malpighiales > Euphorbiaceae > Euphorbia > Euphorbia schlechtendalii. The sequence goes on from CATIWQ010441060.1 coordinate 9,810, forward strand.
AGTCTCATAGTCGATAAGACAAAAAAATCTTAGGTTAACTGGTTTTCAATGAATTTTTTTCTAGTAAAACGACTCATTTTGGACTCGATTTCTTAACATATTTTATTAATGAAGTTGCAAATGCAATAGGTTATGCTTGATATTAGGGAAAACTGATTATACTATTTAGGAGTCCTAAAACAACTCCATAAATGTAAATCTAGGGCGAAAAGCATAAAACATAGTTATTGTTTAGACTAATATTGAGTAGGTGTTATTGACATAAATACCAACATCCCTGTGAAGGGAATACTGTTGTTGCTTACTCAAAATCAATCCCAATGACATTCTAATCCCTAATAAATTATAAACAAGGGCTTTTACTTAAATTGACATTGATATTGTTAGTATAATAAAAAATTTGAACATGCATAGAAGGCATGACATATCTCATGAAACTCCTATACATGGCATGATTGATTGAGCCTTTACTAGTTATGAAATACTAAATATGTCTAAATATCCTTAATTAGAAAGATCTAGTATAAGGACATTACAAGTTGTTGTGTGCTCGTATTGCTAGAGCATCCTTTAAATGCTAGCCTCTTAGTGTAGGATAGCCTCTATAGTTATTCACACGAAGCTTGCTGATCTAAACCTTTCTCAAAGGACAAATATTGATTATCATGTAGTTGACATACCACCTGAAAATCAATCCTAAAACATTAAACTTTAGAAAGCCCAAATTAAAATAAGGAATTAGCCTCCTAAAATAATCTTGAAGGATTGATTCTCAAGAAATTTCTCATTCAAAATGTATCTTATAAGATAACTAATAGATAGAAAAAATATTACTTAAGAATGAGATGAAAACAAGGAGGAAAAGGCTTGTCTATATAGGCATGAGAGGGAAAGCAAATTTCAAATTTTCCCAAAACTAAAGCCATGTTTTCTTGGACTGCAAATCAATTTAGTTTTGTCCAATTCATTACAATTTAGACCACTTCAGTTAAGTTTAATTCAACTCACTTTATTTCAATTTTGTTTAGTTATGTGTAGTTATTCATTTACCTTGAAATAATTTCAATTTAGTTCAGCTTACTTCAATTCAGTTTAGTTGAGTTTTTAGAAGTTAAAAAGAACATGATCTAAACAGGATAACTATTATAACAAGGTGGGGTAAAAAGGGGGGAATCCCATTAAACTAATAAAGAACCAAAAGGCAAGAGGCTTGATCTATAAGAAAGCCCCTTGGGGCCAAACAAATGTGCAACATGCTACCCACGCATGCTCCTCAAACCTATGCAAGCTTAAACATAATGCCTAGGCCTCCACGATCATGATTATTGGTCACAAACGTGAGAAACTTTATTTCCTTGATCAATCCTTTAACTTAACCACAATTTCTCTTAACTTTAACTTAGCCAAATATGTTGATATTTCTTCAATATTTTGTATCAAATCTACAATCTTAAAGTTTTCTTTCTATTATTTCATCACATAGATCCTAAAATTGAATCAAAACAACTAACCCCCACATGAACTTTTTATATGCAATTAATAAGTGTTCGCCATTTTTCTAATTGATAATATAAAAGTTCTAAATATGAACAGGTGTTGTCAATACCGCTTATCAAATAGAAAAATGATGATAAATGCAAGTATACAGTTGTGATGTAGTTTTAAAAGATATCGATCCCACAGGGAAGGAATTCGGTTCTAAGGATCAACTAGAGTTACAGAACAAAAGAAAATAAAATAAGTTGAAGGTTTTGAATGGTAGACTGATAAATGGACAGATGGATGAATAGATTAGAGAAGATGCAAAGCATATAGATATTCCTTAAGAACAAGTATAGTAGAGTAAAATATGTAAAATAATCAAGAATGTTTTATGCACTAGATAACTTCAACAAACTCGGTTCTAGACACCCAAATATCCTATAATTCATCGCAGAGCAACACATGAATTAACTTTTCTAAATCTAGGGTAAACGAATCATGACACTTATAAAAACCTAGACAACAATAATGTTATGCTTAGTACGGGTCGCTCTCACTTAGCTATATTTAGCAAGTTACCACTCCAAAAATGTTAGCTCACTAAATGTCGTTATAGTCACAGATCCAGTGATTATACACAATCTAGTTAACCCTGTAACTACTCTTAAAGTTAACTTGAAAGCATATAACTCCATTAATATAAGTGACGCAAGATGAAATACTCGTTATGACACATAGACATATCATAAACTTCGAATTTGAAAGTATAAGTAGAAAATAAAGTAAAGCTGTAAGGCGTGCAAGTGAAAGCTAAAGTTGATCAAATAGTACACTCTTTAATGGGAGTCATCAATTCCCGTAATTCCTGCATCTACTTTGAATTTGGTCTTGACTCGTACAGAACCTCCGTTAGGATGCTATTCCTTGTGAATATTGAACAAATGAATGTTGAAGAACAAAAAATTTTTATTGATAAGTGCTTTGCTATTACACTCATACAACAATCGTTCGAATTTGTGGAGAAATCTAGTGATTGAAACAAGAATCGAATCGCTTATATATTTTTCTTTCTAACACTTTGAACTAAGCAAAATCTATATAACTTTCACTCTCTATCTCATACCATTTGCTACCACTTACGACACCACCATTATGCATCACATAAAAATGGTTGATTTGAACCTCTATTTATAGAGTGTGAAAGGTTGCATTTATCCAAACGAATAGTCATGTCCATTGGCGAAGGGTTACATCATCTTCAATGTGATTGGATGCAAGATTTCATTCTTATCTTCAATGGATAGGCACATTTTCATGCTTCATTGTCTCTAAAAGGTGTCTCTTCACCTGACAGTTGATGGCGGTTGATCGTTCTTATCCAGCGGTTGGAAGTTGAGAAGAGTTGATCAAACCCGTCATGATTCATGAGCATGACATACATGTCGCGATCGTGAATGTAAGTTGGTAACTTACTGCTTGTGAAGAATGATAAGTCATGAGCATGATTTGGCTAATCGCGAGTAGGAATCACGATCGTGACATGGTTGTGGCTTATGCTTTTCTTCATGATTATTCTTTGCAACTTTACCGATCTTTGACAACTTCGTTCCTAAGCCAATTCCTTATATTCCAAACATCTTTTTGCACCTTTTTCACTCATTTTGCATAGAATTCCATCTTTAATCATTTCACTCCCAAGATTCACCTAGTTTCTGCACTTGCATAAAAAACAACTACATACCACGTGAAATCTTTTATATGAAGTATAAAATGACTCTAAACCACATCTTTTTATGAGTAAAAATATCAAGATAATAAGTGTAATTATATACTTATCAGT